>JALLAS010000039.1:0-21457 GCA_036939415.1 Detonula confervacea | reverse complement strand
CCATCACGCGACCCTGGGACCTCACGTGAGGGATGGAAATTCCATGGAAGGTCACCTGAGGGAACACTAGTCATATTCAACTACCGACTTGGTTGCCTACTGAATATATATATATTTTAATCCTACTGTACCACCGTTGTTCCGCCGCCGCAGTCTAGTGGGTGATATGAGCAGCACTTTCTAAAACTCCAACTGTTCTAATGTTCTCTCCATCATCAAAAGCAGACATACCATACTTGTTATGATGACGAAAGTTGCTCCTTTGATAGCATTTCAACATACTGGAATGTCCACTCACAACTGTCACATGCATTGGCATGACAAACATAATGACTCCACACCAAAACAAAGTAGCATTTCTACATCTCGCAATAGCAACAGCAACAACAGAAAAACTGCATCTTCTCCTTGTTCTTCTCCATCCATGCCCTGAAGCAAATGCTATCCCAAAACAAGGAAGCAAGAGCTCTTTGGGGATCGTTAACCATTGGAATCATTTTACAAGAAACCAATTCCAGCGCAGAATACCCAAAGCTGAAATAAGAACGAGCATACAGAACGGGCAGAAGTTGGCTTTGAAGAGTGTGTGCACACAAGGTGATGTGTTTTTGGATGATGAGGGTTTGTGATTAAGTATCTAAGCATGTGTACTGGTATTGTAACGCAGGTTGATAAAAGCGTGAATGCACCCTATTGCATGATTCTAATTCTATCTGAATGGTAGGTACTATGGAAGCGCATGCAATAGCTCCCGGCTCCTGTAAAAGCTCCTGTACCAGCTCCAACAAACGCCCTTTTTACACTAGCTCCTGTGAAAGTAAAACATCGTACACCGGTTCCCATAGCAGCTCGCACGCCAGCCTCCTCTGCGGAAGCAACGCAGCTGTGTAATGTTTATCATCTACGTATTTTTGGAGCCCGTCATGGCAACTTGGTATCCCGGCAAAGACAAGGCTTCCTTTGCATCAGGATCAAGGACACTATGTATGCTTCCCTGAAATAGATCCTGCGGGTTTCTCGATGAAACACAGTCTTTGATTGAGAGCAGATTTACGTTGTCTTCATTCAAAAACCAAACCATGATTTGACTCAAATCCAGTCAAATGCTTTCCGACTTTGCTCTCCAACTCCAACTCCAACTCCAACCACCAGCCCAATGCTTTCCTTGCTCCAGCACACAATGCATATAAAAGTTTGCCATCATGATGTGGAGTACCATGAGGAGTATTGTCATTAACAAATAATGGCTACTAGGAGTATCTATGGTCCCCTGAGTATCATTCGCCCTACTGGCACAGAGATCTCATGGTCCAAAGTACGAAAATTAGGTATGTATTAGCCCCTTGCTTCATTCCCGCGCACGCACCTATGGTAGGTACCTACCATCCCATCAGATCCCATCCATGGGCAAAAATGGGGGCACAGCCCGCTCTTTTCTCTCTTCAGATTCAGGCAGTGCTCCCCCTAAAATCTAAAATCAAAAAATTCCCAGATAGAGAACAGAATCGATCAACTTGTTCACAAGACTTCAGAGCATGCACGTCCTCAGTTCAGAGCAGAGCAGTATCGTACTCCTAGTAAATAAGCAGTCATAAAAACATGACGAAGCTGACCGCCCCGACCGCCATCTCCACCGCGGCCATGGGCGTAAGCGCAGACAACGAAGAAGATGCAGAGATGACATCGCTATTAGGGACAGCAGAGGACGAGGATAAGGATGAGGCGCATGCGGACGACGCAACACCGCCGTCGCCGTCGTCTTCCTCCGCGGAAGCGCCAGCGCCGGCATCATCAGCAGCCACGACCGGATCTACAGGAGAAGATGATGATGCAAGTGCAAGTTGTTCAATGGATAACAGGAACAATTCTTCGAGATCCTCGTCTTCTTCCTCCGCCGCCGCCGCCGCCGCGACGGGTTGTTTCGGCGGCAAGAGCGAAAACACGTGCTCCCTCCACGAGCATCTGCACCGGGAACTCCGCCAACTAATCGGCGTGGCGCCTGCTCCTCGTTCATCATCAAGGACGACAACGACAACAGCAAAAACAACAACTCCAATACCGAATTCCAAAACGTCCACGCCGCAAAATCTGCTCAAAACGTGCACGCCGCATCAATTGCTGACGAGGGGCGAGGACGAAGGGCGACGCGCGAACAAGGTGCGGGTGGCGACGAGGTTGGCGGACGCGTTGAGGGGGGATGTCGTCGTCGTCGCGGAGGAGGAAAAGGAGGAGGAGGATCGCAGTAGCAGTAGCAGTAGCAGCAGTAGTATTAGTGGCGGGGCCGCTCTCGCGGAGGAAGAAGAAACGACGAGCGGCGGTACGAGCGGCAGCGGGAGCGGCATTGGAGCGACCGTCGCCGTGAATGAACATCATCGTGATGATGTCGTCGACAACAGCATCAACGGCAGGATCCACGGATGCGTCGGCTCGCACTGGGAGCTGCTCCCCCCCGTGTACGGACCCGAGGAGAGCGCCGCCGCCGCCGCGGAAGGGCGCGACGAAACAACCGCCCCCGCTGCCGATGGCGACGATGACGACGACGACGCATCGAACCGCGGACTGGGGAAGCAACGACAACGGCAACAACAACAGCGACAACCGGTCCTCCCGGGGGGCGGACTGCGCCTGCCGAGATTGGACTGGAACAAAACGTTTCGCAAGGGGTACTCCGTGCTGGTCTGGGTCCGACCCTCCTTATTATCGTCATCATCGCCATCGTCGCAGGAGGGGGGAACGACGACGGACGAGCGGCGGAGCCTCCCGCGCGCGCCGCGGAAGCAAATCCTCTATCGGTTCGCGACCTCCTCCCAGGACAACATTATGAATTCCGTGGGGGTGTGCGCCATTTTGGGCCAGTGGAGCGCGGTTACGAATGCGAAGAACGATGCGAGCGGAGGGGGCGGCGGCGGCACCGGCAGGACCATGCTGACCGCGACGGTGACGGCGTTCGCGCTGCCGAACGCGGATCCGCTGTCCCATTTGTACCCTTCCACCGGCGCCGAGGAGCGGCCGTCGCCGTCCGGATCGGCGGAACAAGAGGGGCATGCGGCGGTGGCGGCGGGAGGAGCGGCGGCGGCGATAGCAGCGGCGGCAACGCGCGACGGGAAGAAGGATCCCCGCCTCAAGAAGAAAAAGAGCCGCGAGTCCTCCTTCGCCGCTTCCAAATCGCCGAGCAGCATTGGCTTCCAGGGAGCCGGGGGAGGATTGGCATCGGCGTCGTCCTCGTCGTCGTCGCGACACGTACGCAACATGGAACAGTTTCAACAACAGCAACAACAACAACAGCAGCAGCAGCAGCAACAACAACAAAAGAATAAGAAGGGAGGTCCCAAGAAGATTAGCCCGCTGCGATCCAAGACGAAGAAAAGCGCCAAGGGCCGCGGCGACGCCGCAACGCCGACCCCTTCATCCTCCAAGCCCTCCGCGCACGCGTCCCATCCTCCTCACCACGGCACTGGCGCCGCCACGGGATACGTGACCTCCGGCCTCACCCTCCCCGCCGACGCATGGTCCCTCCTCGCCATCCAGCACACCCACCCGTACCTGCGTCGTTCGGAATTGATCATCAGCGTGAACGGGGAGGAGATGGCCAGGGGCGAGTTGGGCTACCCGGTGTTGGACGCGACGCCGGCGCTGTTTCCGGGCGGGGGCGGCGCGGAGGACGGCGGCGGCGAATGGCTGGGGAGCGGCGGAGGAAGCGTTTCGCCCGCGAATAATGCCGTGCTGCGGTCGAGGAACGACACCGCCGAGTCGGCCGCCTCGGCCAAGGGCGCCGGGAACGGCAACGGCAACGACGACGGAGGGCATTTGGACGAAGGGGAACGACGGCTGCTGCGCCGGCGCGGCATATTGGCGGAGTGCACGCTGCTCGACGGAGCCTTCGACAACGGCGTGCGCTGTCTCCGAACCGCCCGCGGCGCTCACGATTCCAACAACGACGGCAATGCGACAACGACCACGACCTCCTGCGTCGCCTCCGTCCACTCCCTCGCCCTCCTCGCCGGACCCCCCGTTCCCGCCGCCGTCCTCGCCCTGGTCGCCGAGCGCGGGCCCCTCGGCGACTCCCCCCCCTCCGGCCTCTCCTTCGTCCTGGGGCCGGTCCCCCCCAACCCCCAGAATCGCGACGCCATAGTGGCGGCGAGCGCCGGCCACGGCTACTACGGCTCCGGCCCCGAGGGGAGGGAGGGAGGCAGGGGAGGCGGCGGCCACAACAACAATAACGGCAGGGGGGGGAACGCGATCATGCGCGGCCCCGTCGGCGCGTCGTCGTCGACGTCGACGAAGGAATTGGCGCCCCCGCGGTCGTTGGGGATACCGGCGTCGATCGGGATCACCCCGGGGGTGTATCCCGGCGGCGCGGAAGGACGCGGCAGCGGCGGAGCGCCGTCCTCGTCGTCCTCCGCGGATCGCGGCGGCCCCGCGGAGGAAACGTGGATCGGAAGGGGGGAGGAGCACGCCGCCCACGTTTGCCTGCAGGGATTGTTGGGGAGGGTGGCGTGGACGTTTCACTCGGGGGACACCCGGACCCTGGGCGTCGCGGAGCAGCAGCAGCAACAGCAACAGCAACGGCCGTCGCAACCGTCGTCGCGGGGGCGTTCCGGAAGGAGAATCGTATGCATCCCCTCCGCGGCTCCGTCCAGGATCGGAGGCGCCGACGCCGTGCCCAAGGTGGGCATCGTTCGGCCCACCCCTCCCAATCCCCCGGTGATGGCGCAGGGGATGGAGGTCACGGGGAACGGCCGCTACCATAACGTGTCGTACAATTACATCCGGCGCGAGAACCGCAGGATCTCCACATCCAACGCCAATGGCAAAGGCGAACACGGAAGAAGCGAAGGAGGAGGAGGAAATGCCATGATCGTGCACAGCGCCACCGCCAACATGCACGTGCCCTACGACCTCCACGACTTCCTCCCCCCGTCCTTCCCCCGCGCCGTCCAATCCTCCAACGCCGCCCTCGCCTGCCTACTGCCCTTCCGGCTGGCCCTCCCCCGCGCGACCAGCAACGACGCCGAGGAGGTCAACGACGTCCAGAGACGGCTCCACGTGGAGAGCTTCGCGCACCTGAGCGACCTGCTGGGCGACGACGGGGAATTGGCCGCGAGGCTGCTCGTTCTGGTGACGGAGTGCGTGCGGTGCGGGGGCAGCGGGATGAGGGACGAGGCGCTGCAGAACGGGGTGGTGCACGGGCTGGCGACGCTGGTGAGGAAGGTGTTGATAAGGGCGGGGAGGCTGGGATTGTTGCCGGAGAAGAGGGGGGAGCGGAGGGGCGGCGATGCGGCGGGGTCGGCCGCGCGAGCCGTCGCGGGCGTCGATAGAGTCGGATTCGCCGCAACCAACGGAAATAAGAAGCAAGGCAACAGGGGGCTCCCGTCGAAGGAAAATTTCGATTACGACAAGGATCACGACGCCTCCTGCCCGCCCGTCGTTCCCCGGAAGATCGTCGACGCCCTCGCGGGCCTCGTTGACGCGTGCTGCGGTCCGGCGTTGGAACGGCCGAATCGCCGAACGACGAACGGCGCCGCCGCGGCGCCGCGCGTAGTCAACCCGTGCCGGGGGCTGCTGCGCGTGCGCCGCGCCTCCGACCTGGCGCTGACCGCCCTCTTCGGCCTCGCCATGGACTTCGACCTGTTCGGGAACGATCCCGCGGCAGCCGCCGCCATGCTGGGGGCGATTGCGGAGAGGTACTGCCGGCGGGCGGATGCCTCGGCGGGAGACGGACGTTCTTCGTCGTCGTCGACGTTTTTCGACGGGGAGGATTACGGCTCGTTGTTGCGGAAGCAGATCAACCTTCAGTACTTTTTGGATTGTTTGCGGATACGCTTCGATCGTTCCGTGTCGTCGTCGACGGCGGCGGCGGGGGCGAAGGGACAGCATCGTCGGCAGCAACCGCCGCCGCCGTCGTCGTCATCATCCAAAGCGACCTCCGCGGCGGTGGAATCCGTGGCATCCTCCCTCTCGGACATACTGTACACCATGCTCCTGTCCACGCTAACCTCTGCCGCGGGCATCAACGTCGCCCGCGGCGAACGCGACGTCGGCGCCCTGGTCGCCACCCTGACCGAATGCCCCCTGGGGTCCATGGCGGCGCACGTGGTCACCACGGCCGTCGCCCGTCTCCTCGTGCGGTGCGGCGTCATGAGCCCGTTGTGCCTGGGGCTGTCGTCGTCGTCGCAGGGGTTGCGGAGGAAGGGCGGCTCGGGCAGGAGCAGGAGGGATCCGGAGGACATTGCGTTGGAGAGCCGGTTGGGACGGAATATGCTGCTTTGCCATTATCATGATATCGTTGCGCCGTTGTTGTTGAGTCGTAGCACTCCGAGGTTTTCGTCGTCGTCGTTGACGTCGACGGTGAATAATACCAATGGAGGAAGCGAGGGGGAGAAGGGGGAAGATGATGGTAATGATAATGGCGACAAGGGATTGTCGCGTTCGATTGATTTTACAAGCAAGGTTGATGCGGACGAGGCGTCTCATCCTTTGGATTGGACGCATCACTGGCGTTTGTCGTTGCTCACTTTTGCGGTAAGCGTTTCAGTACCACCACGTACTATTCATTATTGGTCCCTTGTCCTCGCATCCGGTATGCCATTTTCATGACTCATCCGTCGCATATCATTATTCACAATATATTATCTTAGTGGCTAAGCTCCCTCTCCGGAGCCGACGAATCTCAATCCATATCCGCATCCACGGGACACTTGCTCCTGCTTGCGGGGAAGGCAGGCTCGCTCAATGGGGCGATATTGGGATTCAAGCCAAAAGATATGCCGGGCAGCAGCAGCAATCTTCTGTCGGTACTGTCGCACTTTTTGGTGCTCAGTTCATCGAGGGAGAAGGATAACAGGTGAGAGAACAGAATTTAGTCTCTTTTTTTTTCCTAGATGTTTTTGTGGACGGGGGAATTGAGATCTTTTATGCATTCATCTGACTCGAGACCACTTATTGACACCTCTCTCGCTTCCTTTTCTAATGAAAGTGCCGGTGGCAAAAGGGCAGAGTCCATCTCTCGGAGACTATCCGCCTTCATGCCACTCGTTCCGGGCATCGCTCTATCGTTGCTCTCATCTTCCATCAGCAGAAACGATTCCAACGGCGGCACTCAAACAACGGGTGCAAAAATGACGATCACCGATGAAACCGCACTGGCTGTGGGCACGTTGAAGCAGCTCTTGTCCATGCTCAGCCTCGCCATCCAAGCCCTGTACGGGAGCAGGAAGGGAGGGCTGCTCAGCGCAAAGGCCAGCAACAGGGGAGGAGGCAACGTCCAGCTGAATAGGGCGAAAAAGATTTTCGTTTCGGGGGCCAAGGAGTATGTGCCGATAATGTTACGGGTTGTGTCCATGTTGGATGAGCCGATTCAATTGTCAAGGCATTTGGCGGGACGTAGCAAGAGGAAGAAGGAGGAGACTGGCAGTGCTGCAGTTCAAACTGGTAGTGATGGTGAGAGTAAGACGGAAGAACCCAGGGCGAGAAGTGATGCAAGTGCTGTAAATTCGCCGTTGGAGCCAATTCAACGAAAACGAACCGATTCAATGGACAAAGACTGGGTCGACGTTCCATCCTCTCCTGCCATCACAGGAGATCAACTCGCACCGGATCCAACATTGACTCTGCCGTCCTTATGCCCATCGCCGTCCATATCCGGAAAATCTATCACTGACTCTAAAAAAACCAATAGCAGTAGCAATTCAGAACAAGCACCACCGCCGCCCAAGAAGGACGGTGCAATCGAACAGCACGTGTTCGACGACCTGTGTTCATGCCAGGATATGGCATTGTATGCTGTTTCCAGATTGGTCGCGCAGGCCATGAAGTACGGCGGAGGGGAGGCGTCCACGGCTGTTTGGCGCAATATCGTCACTTCCTTATCAGGCAGCGGAATCTTTCCATCATCATCCGCAAAAAAAGAAGATGACAAGAAGTCTGAAGCAACCTCTGATTCTAAAGACGAAATTGATGCCGTGAAGAAGAATGCAGAAAAAACATCAAAGCTGGACGGAAATACCCTGTCAAAATCTACTCTATGCCACCTTGCCGCACTGGTCCTCTCTAAATTTGCAAGACATCATGATCATCGCCTCGAAACCTATCGATCTCCTTGGAATCTCGAGACATGCTCTGCAGTTGCCCGATTAATGGATCTCGTGGAAGAAAAGCAATTGTTATCCCATCCTGAAAAGAGCAATCGACGAGGTTCGAATACGAGCATGGAATCCAGCTCAAAGAAATATGGCATTGATCAGGTTCGGCTGCTCAAGGCCCTGTTGGAGGTTATGGCATCTGGTCGTGAAAGCGGGGGATGGTCACAAATTAACAAGTCTTCATTACGTCTAAAAGATGATGGAGGGCCGACCTCAAAAGAAAAGAACAATGAATCAAGTAATGGTAGTTCTATCGAAAAAGCTCTACCTCACAACAATTACGAATTGTACCATCAAACTTCCAACAAGCAGATGCACCCATCCAGCGCGAAGAAGTCTGAAGGTGGTGGCCCATCCAACTCGAAACTCCTCCTGCCCATTTTGCAATCGTGCCTACGCATTATCATTGAAAGCGTGGGCATCATCCGTTCTGAGGCAGTGGTGATCACTGCCGCCTCCGCGGGTAAATCGCCAAGCACCGCAAAACTGCTGGAACTGGTGTCGACAGAACTCCATCGATCGCTCACTGCGGCGATTGAAGGGCTGGGCTTTCCTGTGTCTCGGGATATTTTTATGAACGCCACAGCGTCGTTGCGGAGGTCGATTGCGCATCACCAGCTGGTGGGAGATGACAAGGCAGTGGTGTTGTGTAGTAATTTACTGATGACAATAGTGAAAGGAATGAGACATCGATACATGGATGAATGCGCAAGGAAGGAGAAAGCTTCGTTCGATGCATACGAGGACGATAGCAATGAGGAAATTGCAAAACTAGATTCAAAGTCCGAAACTAAATCGGAGTCCTCTGGTGCAAAAAATAACAACGCCGCGGGCAAAAAAGAAGGATTACATTCCCAAGTCATTGAAAATCTCATCTTGGGGGACTCTCTCCTTCCAAAAAACGATGCTGATTTCGTGTCATTTCCTGGAGACGCAGCCAACCAGGAAGGAGATCCTAGTAAACTTATTATGTCACCCATGGGCTGGTCTCATTACAAGGGCCTTGGATCGGCACTGAACCGATGCTATCGCGAGGAAGCCTCTTCAGAAACTCCTGAAGAAAAGACAAAGCTGGTGCTTGGCATTCTTGAGTCTTACATAGATAACTGGGAAAAGGTTCTGTTACAGGATGCAGAAGAGGCAGAGCTTATTGATCTCTTTGATGAGAGCATCCACATCACTACCAACAAATCACTGCAAGAGGATTTCAACAATGCTGCGCAGGGAGGAGGAGGCCGCCCCAAAATGGAAAATACAAAAAAGGCCTTCAGCAGCTTGGCGCTGGCGGTGCCTTCGTTGTCGGCATCTGATGCCATGGCGCGCTTTATAGAGGCGCAGTCGGTGTTGAGACATCAGCAGCAATATCTTGCGTTCGAATATTTGGTTCGAAGAAGGTTTGGTAGGAGCGTTTTTGTTGAAAGATTGTGTTGGAAGACATGGATGGATTACGTCGATGCGAGCGTTTGCAATGGGCTGTGGGAGCGGGTGAGAGTTGTCTTCTTCATTTAAGTGCACTATTTCACGCGCAACATTCCCACTGCCATGTCTAAACATCATTGTTCGGAATCTTCTCCTTGCTACATTTCACCACCACAGGCCGCCAATGACGGAGGGCGCGATTTCAGCAGCAAACTCATAACTTTACCACTCTTCCCCCAATTTCCTCGCTTCATACCTAGATACCTTGATCATTCCCCTTCCGCAAAGGAAGATATGGACATCAAATTAGTCAGCCAGAGCATTAAAATCATTGATATTACCAAAAAGGAAATATCGGAAGAAATGCTTGAGCAGTTTGATAGCTTGAATGAATCAGCGGTGGGAGATGATATGATGGGGGAGGGGCCAGATGTGTATGATGAGGAAGTCGATTTGCATTTTGCGGAGAGGAAGACAGCAGACTCTCAAAATAATGATGAAGCTGGCAATGATAGTATGGAGGAAGACAAGAAGACTCCATCTGACCAGGAGAATGGTAACAATGTTGAGGCAGAAAACGAACCATCAGCCAAGAACCAACAAGAGGAGACGCCGATGAACACCCATCCAGCGATCCAACCGGGAAGTTTTCACTTTGCACCCTCCAGCTTCTCTTTTCCGCCTGACAGTAGCACCCTTCATAGCATGGGTGCGGGCCAACGACTGGGTGGCGGCTCCATGGAGGAATACTACTCCAGCTGTCTCCATGTTAAGCCAGATCTTTCTTTGAAATGCACCATCATGCTCACAGAAAATCATTTGATTGTGGAGTATGAGGATGGGGAGGGTGCTGTAGATGGAGAAAGTGATGCGCCCAATCACACGAGAGGGGAGCTGTCCACAGAAGAGGCACATGATCATGACAAGGAAAAACACATGCGTGAAGCGTTACGTCCAAAAGCCATGCGATGGAACATATCTGAGGCCTCGCACGTCTACCTTCGTCGATACCGCCTACGGGATTCCGCCTTGGAACTCTTCTTCATCCCCTCTGCGGGTGCTACAAACGGCGGTGCTGCTTTCTTCGCCGGATCACGGTCACTCTTTATTGACTTTGGCTCTGGGACGTGGGGCAATACCCGAAGGGATGACGCAGCCAATGCAATAATGAAACGTGCGCCTATGCAGACGGTGAAGCAGTGGCCTGACAGGAGCGGGCAATTTTTGCACGAGGAGCTGAAGAAGTTAATGCAGGCTTGGAGCCATGGCGCCATATCAAACTTTGATTACTTATTGAGTTTGAATGTATTGGCTGGGAGGTCATACAATGACATATGCCAGTATCCCGTGTTTCCTTGGGTGTTATCGAACTATGAATCCGAAGAGGTGCCAGATTTGACAGACAAGTCAAATTTTCGTGACCTTAGCAAGCCCATGGGGGCATTGAATGAGAAACGTTTAGAGGAGCTTGTAGATAGGTTCAAGACATTCGGTACGCTGAATGACTTGCATTTCATCCTATTTTATATATCACTTTCACTCTATTTTGTCCCTTTTGCTGATTCAAATTCTCTTTACATCACACTACAACTTTTGCCAATATTTTTATCTCTTCATTAAAAAGACGACCCTTCCATACCGCCGTTCATGTATGGGTCGCATTATTCCACGAGTGCAGGTGTGGTAACACACTTCTTGCTGCGCCTCCATCCATTCTCAACGTTGCACAGGCAACTACAATCAGGTCACTTTGACGTTGCCGATCGCCTCTTCGGTTCTGTCCAAAGAACATGGGATATGTGTACGGGACGATCTGCAGCTGAAGTCAAAGAGCTCACGCCTGAGTTTTATTCCAACCCGTCATTTTTACGCAATTCTAACGAGTTCAAGTTGGGCACTAGTCAGGATGGGGAGGTATTGGGCGATGTCATTCTGCCGCCATGGGCGAAGGGCAGCCCAGAGAAGTTTGTGGAGGTAATGCGCCTGGCGCTGGAGAGCGATGTTTGTTCGGAAATGTTGCCAGATTGGATTGATTTGATTTTCGGGAGGAAGCAGCAGGGGCAGGCGGCGATTGAGGTAAGCTATGCACTGAAACATATGGAACACTTACTGTGTACTATATCGGCTCTAATTCCGAACCTTTTTTGTTTCCATTCAGGCGCAAAATGTCTTCTTCTACCTCACCTACTACGGATCCGTCGACGTTGCCTCTATTGAAGACGAGGGCTTGCGCCAGGCGACCGAGCTCCAAATTGCTCACTTCGGCCAATGTCCCATGCAACTATTCTACCGGAAACATGCCAAGAAGCAGCAGCTGCGGGATGGAGGCCATGGCCGTCATCACCATAACCGCCGCCGTCAGACTCTTTCAGATTTGTATGGTTTGAAGACAGCGCCGTTATGTGGTGACAGATCACTTGATAGCCCCATAACGACATCGTTGACAAGGAAATCTCTGCCTTTTATGGATGCACCCTTGTCTTATTGGGTGCGTATCTTGTAGTGCGTTGATTCTATCAGTCCTTTGTAATTATTCTTTTTTTCTCAATCAAACCACATACTTTTTATGTTATCAGGTACATCTCGGCGCTCCACCGCCTGGCCCACATGCACCCCTCACATCTATTCGACTAGCATTGTCTGATCGATGCCTTGCCGTGGATTCAAAGGGAATCTTCCACTTCTTCAGATGGGCATGGAAACCTGAATTCGAGGAAGAAGAGTCGCAGGAAGAAAGTGAATCAGAATCCTCCAGGGAACAACTGCAAGATGATGACTGCCCTGACAAGAAGGAAGACAAAGAAGCGAAGGGTGACGACATCTTCAGCGACAAGGGTTGCTTCGTTGCACAGAGAGAGCTCTTCAGCTCTCGCAACATTCCCCGCCTCCCCTACGCTACCGCCGGAGGTGAGGACACCCGTCACGCAACCGTCGGCATATCCAAAACCCTCTTCGCAAACCGATCCCTCCTCCTCGTATTGAGCGACGGTGATGGCATGGGCGCGCTGGCCATGCAGCTCGTAGACCCTATCAAGGGCGAAATACGAGGAGAGGTTATCGTGCCCTCCATACACGCTGACCGCATCACTTCCATAGACATGGATCCCATTGGCACGGCCTCGGGACAGGGAGGCGTGGGCGGAGAGCTGGTCGTCGTGGGTGCCGCTGACGGGAGCGCCACACTCTGGCGCTTCATATCGTCGCATTACTGGCCGTTGAGGCCACGCCTGAGGATGATGGGCCACGGCGGCGCGGAGATACGCGGTGTGGCCATATCAAGTTCTCTTGGTGTGTGTGCCAGCGTCTCGTCAGAGTTATTGTGCCTCTTTGATGTTGGAAACGGCGCCATGATTCGAAACTTCAAGCCTCCAGCAGACATTGGGAGGAGATATGTGGAGAGTGATATACTGAAAGATGAGAGTTGTATCGTTGCAACATCCTTTGCTGACACGTCCGCCGTGTGCCTTAGTATCTTGGGATACATCACCGTCGTCTGTTCCACGAAGTTATTAGAAGGAGGTGATGTGTTGAAGGAAGTCCTATCATTAGAGTTATTCACTGTAGAGGGTAGACACGTCAGTTCTCGCGCGCTAGAACCACACAGAGGCATGCCTAAGAAGATTTTTTCGACCGTAGATGGAAGAGCCGTCTTCGTCTGCGCGGGAGGTGGAGTGTCGGTCCACCTCATATCCTCCATCCAGCCTCTTGTGGCTATTGACGAGTGGAGGCTGTCGGAAGCGATGGGAAGTAACAACCATGTATCATCAACGGATCAACATGTGATGTACGATCTCGACTTTGGGCCAACCCTTGGCCGTCCAGTTGTTGCCGCAGCTGGGTGTTCCGCGGGGACGTTACGTTTACATGCATTAAGAGGAATCAGCAAGTGGAGCCATGAACATCAACGGAATACGGTATCGTCCGCCGTGGGCAGTGTCCTGGCATTGCCAACGAACGCGGTCAAGAATGCTCTCGGCGGTGTGTCGTCGTTCGGATCTAGCTTCTTTGGTTCGGCAAGGGAGATATCGAAGGAGGCTTTCAGTGTAGTGAAGGAAAGAGAGGGCGGATTTTTCTTTCGAAAGAAAAAGGGCTAGACAAGGGCAGAAACAATGTTAGAATAAGAACAATAACCAGTGTGTTATTACTGTCGAGGGTCACGCTGTGGAGCTAAATTCTTTAAAGTATCACTGATCAGTGTTGGATTCTATCTTCGCCGAAACCCCAAAAGTCCAACCACCGGCAAGCTGTCATGACTACACCAGCCAACACCACGAACAGCTTTCTCCTCCAAGCAGGACTATCAAGCGTACATCGCTTCAATGCCAACTCATCCAACGATTTGACCTCTTCCGAACTCAGCTCCAATAATAATGATGCCAACGTGTCCTCAGCTTGCTGTTTGGATCGACATCCCACCAGCGGAATCGTGCCCTTGGCTCGGCACCAACTCAATGCCACCTGTGCCATCGATACTTTTTTCTTCTCATCTGTTTTCCCTCCATCTTTTGTCGTTTTTGTATTGCTGTGCACGTTCGCAATTTGACGCAATTTTGACCTCAATGGAATGATATCTGCCCACCCTATCCCAATCATCTTCGCTGGCTTGTTACTGTTGAACTTCTCCTCTGTAAGATTGTCTGTTAGTAGTCCCTGGCCGAGGGAGTTGTAAGCGATTATTGAAACATCGAGTTCGTCGCATGTTGCTTGCATTTCGTGCAAGGCCACACTATTATAATCTAGCAGGCTATAGTTGACTTGGTTGAGAACTACAGTTACGCCGTACTAAAGGAAGAGTAAAAGTGTGGAGGGAATGAGATCACATCTCGAATCTACTCAAACCTTCCATTCATGCTCAATATATTTGATCTCACCTTCTTTCCCGCCTCGACTGCCCTCCTGACCTCCGTCGCAGAGCAATTGCTCAATCCAAAGTGTGCTAATAGCCCTTTTTGTTTGCACATAGCCGCACTCTCAACCCAATACTCAATATCACGGAAAATGTGCATCGGACTGTGTAACAGGTATATAGGGCACTTATCAATGCCCATTCTGGCGTTGGAAGCACGTAGGGCATTTTCAAAGTGGCGATGTGTGAATCGCCATGGTACTGGGAGAAACTTTGTCATAATGATGTTCGATATGTTGTTGTCTGATGTTGATGTATAGGCAGTAACATCATCTTTGATACTCATAGTATCTACCCTCGCGCCATCATCACCTCCCGATTTCTTTCCTTTCAATTTACAACTGGCATCCTCCTTACTCTCTCCTAGCTGCAATAATCTACCCAGCCTTTTCTCGCTTGTACCGCCACCGTAACCCTCAGCTGTATCGAACATTACTACGCCTCGCGCGCGGAACGTTTGGTATATGCCTCGGGCTTCTGCCTCGCTGAGCATGCCTCGTGATCCATTCACAATTTTGTCGTCAAATGGTGTTGTTCCTGAAGAGAATAAATGAAAGAGTGGAACATAAAATATTGTACAGTAAGTTATCAATTCTTCACAACAATATTACCAAATATTTGGCCGAAACCTCTTACCCCACTGCAACATCCCGAGGGCGAGGGGTGGTGATGGCAATTGATGCAGGTGCGGATCAACATTGTCAATTGCTGGGAAGTGTAGTTGTAAGAGATTGGTTGCCGTCATGTTTTCCTTCGGAGGATTGCAGAGCATTCAGTTTTATGGGTGTACTTGTGGTATTGTAGCTCAAGGAGGCTCAAGGTAGCTTGCTCATGTATCTTTGTCAAGACTCAAGACTTCAGGACTGCATACAACAAGCAACCCGAACCCCGATATTGTACGAATTCCCACATAGGATACATCATTAGATCCCTCCATCAATCACGTTTTGGTACGAACTTCTCTACATCCTCTTGAGTAGGAAAAAGATTCCACAGCTAGCAGCTCATCAATACTTCGAATATTATGCCTGCCATGATCTAGCGTTGTGCCACTTTGAAAGAAGCTATCTCAAAATGGGAAAATATTTCCATTCATAAAAAGATTATTCTCAATAATACACTGGTGGGTTGCAGCGATAGCATTTGAGGTGTGTCAAGTTTAAAGATTGATACATGTATGTAGCAATACCATCCCAGATAGATTATCAACAAGTTTGAAAGAGAGAAAATGTGCATCCAACGATTTGCAAGCTCACAACATAAAACACCAACCAAAGAAAATGGAAAAATAATATCATCTGTTGGGTAGCATTTACACTTTAATGCGATCCAAATAATACGATTGTTCTGAACTTTCATCTCTCAAAGTCCAACGGGCTAAACAGCCAGAGAGATGATTCAAGGCTGGAAATAGATCCTCTCTTCTCTGTATTATCTCCCCTCACAAATCCTTTCAAAACGCCTTCATCCTCGATCCTAGACGCGTCTGAACGTAGCCGGTCGGCGTCTCCCTTTCTATTTTCCCAATTGTCACACAGCTTCGCATACCAACATCGGACATCTCGGCCGATTATCCCCAAATTTGGCGATGATAGTGGCACGCCCTTGCCTCTGCTGCCATCTCTGTTGTTGAAACTCTGACCCAATGGATACAAAGATGATGCATCTAGGGCCGATTTAAACAGGCCCTCGGCGGTAACAGCAGCTCCGGCACCAGCGTAACGCCGGGCGACGAGGCCAAGGGCCCGGGCGGACTCACACCGGTGGTAAGCTGTCCATAGAGGGGAGAGAGGCAAATCCTTCGGCTTCATACTTGACAAGTCCGACTCGCTGGCATCTTTCTGAGCCTTCACTTGTTCCTTCAACATGTATTCCAACTTTTGAGAAGTTGTTGCATCTTCCTCAGTCACACCATCATCATCTTTGCCATTCTCCCCATTGTCAGCATCTGAAGTCCCATCATCTCTCAGTATCTTTGCCCCATTGATCAGTTCGTCATAGATATCCAGGGCCTTCTTCGCTGCATCGCTCGCATCTTTAAGCGTTTCATCAGATACTCCGTTTTCTGATTCCCCCTCTTCCCTCTCCAGCAACGCCCAGGATATGTTGCAAAACAATCTAGCTCTAATGCTCTCCATACATTGGAGCTCATAGTTGGGGATGATTGTAGCAGAAAGTACCGAATCTTGAAGAATAGCATCCAACGTGTCCAATCCTTTTTTCCATATCTCAATCGAGCGATTGCTGTCGTTGTTAAGAATATATTGTGCCACTCCAACATTCGTCAACGAAATACAGGCGGCTACGCCCAAATCAATCGCTAGCTTGTAGTGTTTCGGGGAGAGCAGAGCCTCCTCGCGGGATTCCAGCAGCATTTCGGCAGCGGTTTCCATCGATTCCACGCTCTCGGTCGAATTCGTATCGCCGCCGCCGGCATCGCCGCCCCCGCCCCCTCTCGCAAACATTAGCAACTTGGTCACCCCCACCCCCGTCAAAGCGGCCGCGCCATGAATGACCGGAAGCCGACGTTCGCCATCAACCTTTTCTTCGCTCTTTTCTTCTTCTTCCGCCGCATCATCGTCCTTCCGCTCCCGCCGTTCCATTTGTTCCTCCGCCTCCGCTTCCATCTCTTCCAATAAATATTCGTATTCGGATAGGGCGTGATTCAACCGCCCCGAATGAACGTAAAGCTTGGCTTTCAGAAACTGAAGATGCGTCTTCTTCTCGCGACGATCGCAACGTTCCGCGGCACGGTCTTGCGTACTACCGAAATGATGATGTTCGTACCTGGCCAAGCTCTCCAATGCCGATTCGAACTTCCCGCAAAACGCGAGCAAGTCCGCCTCGAGCAAATGGGTGGCGCGTTCCAATTCGGGCATCGCTCGGAGGATGTCTCGCGCGCGTCGCAGATCGGAGCGCGCTTCCTTTGCTCGTGCACCTTCGATAATGGCACTACCGCCGCCGTCCGCGCCATCGCTACCGGTCGTTATTGCTGCATCGTCGTCCGCCGATCCGTTGTTCAAGAGGTCCAACACCGAACGGCACTCCGGCAACGATTGTAACGATTCGACGGCGGAGTGCGAAATTAGGGAAGAAGAAGCGACGGCCGATACGTTCGATGGCGTCATGGGCGGCACGGGAAGGGGAGATCGTTGCGGCGGCGCGTCGTGGCGATTATTATTTTCCGATTCGACCACTATTTCCGTCAGGTCGGTCGAGGTCAGGAAGGACCGCCGCGTTGGGAAATAATAATAATGATAATTGGGGAGCTTCGATGATGGCGATGCGGCGATGGCGGAACGAGAGGAGCGTGGTCGAGAGAAGCGACGACGTGCGTCAGCTTTGGATTCGGGCCAATGGCAATGGGATGATGGTGCATGATATTGATGATGATAATATTGATATTGATATTGGTGTGGCAGGGATTTTTTCCTATTGGCAAGCAGCTCATTGCACAAGAGGCGAGCGCGTGTTCCCGGGCTCGAGGAAGTGGATGCTAGTCGATGCATCATCTGGGGCGATGGGTGATAGCAGAAGAAGATTATGGCGATATGGATGCAATAATAAGAAGTAGTAGTGATGGCGAGGAGTTGTGGACGGTCGTGGGTCGTGGGTCGTGGTGGCGGTGGAAGCTGGTGGAAGGCGGTGGAGGTTCGATCAAGGGAGGTCTGGGTTGTCTTATTTACCCTTGGGGTTCGTGTCGGGTGTCGGTTAACTTTTTCCTCGCGGCGTGTCAGCGATATTGGATCAGACAAAATAACTATAAGTCTAATATACCTTATATCTAAATATCCCTATTTGAGTACGTAAATACTCTACCAAGGGATAGTTGAGCCAACCTCCTCAAACTCACAATTCGCCATTCTTTTTTACCGCCATCTCTCGATAATACAGCAGGATACAGCGTAACAAAAATAATCATGACGCCTCCCAACGCCACCAGCAGCACTTCCGCCCCTCCCCCCCCACCTCTCTCCCACGAAACCCTCCGCGAGCGCATCCTCACCGGCGGCGGCACCGGGAGCAACGCTCGCGGCTCCCTCTCCAAGGTCGCCAGCCGATATGCCGATTTCATCCATTCGTTGATGGCGTCGGGTAACAACAACAACAACAACGGCAATGCAGGCAACAGCAGCAGCAGCAGCAGCACGGCATCGACATCGTCGGTTGCAGCATCGGCCCTCCAAACGGAGTTGCAACTGCACGATATCGAAGTGAGAAAATTAATATCGGCCTCCCGAGCCGCCGACGACGATTCCGCGCGGTACTCCGCCGCCCTCTCCCGAATCCGCACCTCCCTCTCCGCGACGCAAGGCGAAATCGAATCCCTCGCCGCATCGCTCCGAAACGAAAGGAACGTCAAGCGTCGCCGCGAGGAGTACGATTCCCTGGCCGGGATGGGAAACAATTATTCGCGGCGGCTTCCTCCGATGCGAGTCACGCGCTCGGAGTTGGAGAGGGTGCGGTGCGAGATCGACGGGGTCGGGAGGGAGGTGGGGGAGGCGAGGAGGGAGGCGAACGCGAGGGAACGGCAGATGAGGGCGTTGTTGAGCTGTTTGGGGGATTTGAAGTGCGTGTTGGGGGAGGAGGAGGGAGTTGAGAAGACGCGGAGGAAAGAGGAGGGAGTTGATGATAATGGCGGCGATGGCGTTGGTGGTGACGTTTCAACGATGCTGGGGAATAAAAAGAGGAAACGCATGAGCGATAATGGCATCAGCGGCGGTTCGGATAGCAACGATGACATTGGTGCTCTTTGAATGATGGAGGAGTTAGACGAGACGATAATGACGAAAGAATAGTGGGCGTCTTATGGGTGAACTCACAATTTCTTCTGAGAACAAAGTTAAATAATATTACTGTAATTCATGTAGACAACACAGCCAGAAGCAACACTGACTCACTTGACCATTGCTATCCGAAGATGGACAGCAACATGATTCCAAAGTGATCTTTGATTGTTGGTTGATTGTCAAATAGTGATGACTGATTGCTCACTAGCCAAAGATATAGATTGTGCACACATTAAGTATTTTTTGTTGCATATAGATGGATGATAAGATTAATGGAGGAGAGCCTTTTTGACTGACTGATGCGAGCCCCAGTGCTGAAAGCGGACAGCAACCTGAACCACCACCCCAGCTACAGTCAGGGCATGAACATGAGCTGGTTAAATAGCTGGGGCCTACAAGCCGTCGCAGATACATCCCTCTCTTACTGCTCCCTCAAGTATATGAGAGTAAATCGACCTGGTATAATAATATGTATTTCATTACCAGCAGGAGTTCCTGTTCATGAACTACGACATAGCCTCATCCATGTGAGTTGTGATAAGTCTCAAGCCTTCTTGTTTATTGCCTTTATATAGTTCATTGATGGCTATTGTCACGGTAGCAATGAAAGCCATAGCCTATTTGGACATGAGACATTGTTAGACATGGACCCAATGACTATTGTGGTAGGGTGGTTAAACATGGACATTTTGAACAATTTGTGCTCCCAATAAATAATTTCATTAACAAAGTAAAAGCATGCCATAAAACTACAAACAGCTTTCATGTGATTATTGTCATCATCTCTAGTGCATATGATGCCAGCATGTATTTTTTTTCCCTAATGTGCACGGAACTGGCCTTTTTGACCCTACGTGTGCCGATACACCGAATCATCTGGAAGACCAATGGAAAGACAAATATCCATATGATTATCCATGATTTCATTGAGGTCCACCACACAGCCCTGTATTTTTAAAGAGTTCTGTAACATCTACATGTCGGTCCATGGTCAGTAGAAACATTAATATGATACGGCAAATTTGTATCTGACACAAGATAAAGTTGAATATGTTGGTATTAGTGTTGGTGTTGGTGTTGGTGTTGGTGTTGGTGTTGGTGTTGGTGTTGGTGCTGGCTGTGCAGCAGGAGAGTTCTGTGGAATGCAAACGACACCTCTGGGTAGTACCCATACATGCCTGAATTGCAGAAGACATGTACATGGTGCTTTGTGCAGGGCGTTTTGGGATGAGAGGGGGCCTGATTGTAAAGTGACGGTAGAGAATTTGACGGAAGTGGGAAAGAAGATGTCAAAGTCCAATGGTGCAGTAATTTGTTACGCTTATATGAAATAAACATTAACGATTGAACCCAGGTATTAGCTAGCATTAAAGCATTTTCATTGATATGACTTAGAACAATGCTAAAAATGCATTTTTGGCTTGATAGCAGGCCAAAAATAACTAGAAAGCATTTAGAAAACATAGCCGTTTAGAAAACATAGCCACGTTATGTGGGAGCCCTGAAAACGCAGGGTCAAATTTAAGCCAAAGTGCGGTCACTATGTTTTCTATGATATAGATGATACCTAGATGCCACGACTGGATCAATGGATCCGTGAGTCATTTGGGAAGATAGATATATGATGGTCTGGCTGTCGTACAATATGTGCCTTAAGTCATGAGTGTGACTCAATCAAAGAGGATTCCATAATTGGGATTCTCAGCGTATTACGAGACCTACGACAATGATTTAGAAGATTGGATCCGTTTGATGGCATACCTGCCTATGTCATGAGTTTGTATGCAGGAATGTATGGAATTGAAAGAATAGAAGGTGATCGAGTCTTCTCGATCATACTTGATAGAATAAAGAGAATGTAAATAGATTAATTGAGCTGGAGAAAGGACTCTTAGCTGGTTATCAAGGGTGGTGAAGAGACTTCTAACATACTTCAAAGTAACTCGAAGAAGTTCGGAATATTATTGAAAAAGAGTTTGATCGAAAAATTGAAACCTGAGAGTTGGAACAACTAGGTATTTGGCTTGATTCTCGTGGACCTCGAGAAAGCATTATGAAACCGTTTGATCATCGGAATCTGGCAAAGTGAAGTTGAGAGGGTGAGACAATCGGCACAATGATGAGTGACCCTGGTAGCAGCAAAGGCGTGTGTTAAAAACCTTTATCTTCTGTGTAGATGTGATGTCTCAATTCAATGTCTT
>JALLAS010000038.1:4485-21821 GCA_036939415.1 Detonula confervacea | reverse complement strand
GACATCGTTCCATTCACAATTGGATACTATGCTATGCTAGAAACTAACCAAACACGATATCGATGCCAGGCCCGCATTGTGGCAGCATGATTGGCAGATTCCCGCGTACATTTCACATAGCCACTCTAATTTTTTGAATCTCCATTCTCCCTGCGAAGGTCTATCTTTTCAAGAACCAGCTTTCCCAGGTATCAAATTGCTTCATTTAAATGCTTGTAAGACCCGCCCCGCATCTCTCAAATGAAAACCAAATAACGGTGCAGTGATTTAGGAGTGGTTGGTTTTGATGTTACAAGTAACAGGTATCGTACTTGCTCTATCTAGGTGGCTATCAGCATAGATCAGGATAGATCAGCATTACCTACTGTGCGCGGTCAATTGTTACAGCTGTTACAATACGCTCTGCGCTCACTCCCCTTCCTAGCCATTATTTGTTAATAGGGGGGAAATGTCTGGCATTCCGGGGGGATTGCACCCACTTTTTCATCCCTGTTTTCCGGGGGGACAATTCATGTAGGAACTAATATGAATATAAGGTTATCTCCCACCATTCGTTACCCCATAATCAATTCTGCTAGCACTACACTAGCTTTACCAGATGGTGAAAGAATCCTGGGAGACCTACTAAACTCCGGGGGCTTGCACCCGGACCCCCTATTAACAATGGCTACCCCCTCCTCTCATTATTTCCCCAAATCGTTGCGGTTGCTCAAGAAGTGTTCACTCTTCACTCTTCACCCTCATCTCACCTTCATCCCACCCACGTCGACGATGCCATCTCCACAGGCCTTATTGTGGCTAACAGGGCAATTATCCCTTGCCGCCCTTCAGTTTCCATTTGGAATGCTCCTCGGAGTCGTCGCCGAACGCTTTTCTCGTGAACCATCGCCTTATGCAAGGATGAGGAATATCGCCATCAAATATATGATCGCGCATTTGTCAGTGTCCTTAGTTCTATGGGGGATAAGTAGCAAAAGCGGAATCAGTATCAGCCTGGCATCGTTGATGATGTTGGTGATGCGCGTATTGATCCTTGCAGCGGGGACAGTTATCGGTGCTGCATTTCAACCTGTGGGTCTCACGGGTGGAATTGCAACGGGGAAATCAACTGTGTCCAGTCTTTTGCAATCATCATCGGAAAACAGCAGGGCAAAGGAAGATGTCGAGTTTATCATCATTGATGTGGATGGGATAGCGCATGACGTTTTACTGCCAGAAAAATTAGGCAAAGACTCTGTTTATGGTCGTTTGGTCTCTGAATTTGGAACTGGTATTCTGGCTAAAGCTGATGAACAAGATTCGAGCCCTCCTAATATTGACAGACGAAAGTTGGGAGACTTGATATTCAAGGATAATAAAAAAAGAAGGAAGCTCAATTCCATCACACACCCAAAAATTATCAAGATCATGCTGAAGCGCATTGTATTCGAGGGATCACAACCAAATTTCAAGTCAAAGCTTCGAGTGGTCTGTGTCGATATTCCCCTTCTTTTTGAAGGTGGATTACCCATGAGATTACTCTTTGGAACAGTTATTGTGGTGGCATGCAACTCTAAATTGCAATTGGAAAGACTGCAAAAACGCAATCCCGATCTCACTCCGGAACAATGTCGCCAACGCATTGCAAGCCAAATCCCCGTGGAGGAAAAGGCCCGCAAGGCTCATTTCGTTATACGAAACGATGGAGATCTCAAGGCATTGAAATCCGAAGTCGGCCAGGTGAAAGAGCGTGTGGGAAACATCGTTTCTGGCCCACAGCGGGGCGTAGAGCTGTGGTTGATGGTCATTGGATTGGGTGGACTGTTCTTGAATCAGTGCACCATAAACTAAACGCTTCACATGATGTGAATGTTTGATGTGCGCCGTGAAAGTGAATCGTGGAGGTCTGTCCAGCTGTCGTCGTTGGCGGTGGAAAATTCAAATTTTTAAATTTTGGAACAGATTCGCTCATCGCTGGCTCTTTTCGTTGGAAGTCGACGATCAGCTCAGGAAGGACCGGGGCAAGTTTGGTCGCTTTGCTGGGAGAATAATGAACATTTGGCAATCATTGTAAAGCCATGAGTGACAATCCCGCAAGTTTCTGGGACGACCCTCGGGTTCAATTCATCGTTCAATGCATCCTCTCAACGTATCCCAAGCTCGCTCCAGGGGCAAAATTCGATAAGCTTTTTCAAACAGAGGCAACGAGGTAAGCTGGCTCGGCGTGGTCTATTAGCTATGTAGCCTTCTCCACACGTTCGTTTGACTCACAGTGAATCTCTTGCGAAACTCATCCACCAGTGAACTACTGGAGCTCTTCTTCACCAGCAAGGATGTAAAATGCATTTTGTTACCAGAAACCCTAAAAATCGTCGAGGCAATGCCGAGCCGGTTGCCAAAGATGAAATGTATGGCCGTATCAAAGATGGTAGGCGAGTTGACGGAGGCCAACATTCATTCTGGCACCTTTGTTGCCGAAATTGGTGGGATGTCATCGTTCGAGCATCTTGAGCTGGTCTCGAAGAATGTGTTACTTCCTGTGCTATCCAACCAGACTAATCAGCAAAACTGGGGGGATCTTACCAGCCGAGAAGTAAACGACTGCTTCCATTCGTTCCTCTCTTCGTCGGCTATTCTATGCGGGCAAGTGAAGGCAGAAACTAGATTGCCGACGCCCCCGTTTTACGGTGACAATGGATCCCTATCCGAATCGACCAGCCGCATATCGTTGCTGGAAAGTACCATCATCACTTGGACGAAGCAGATCAAGAATGTTCTGAAGCAAGACCCAGAGGCGCAACTCAAGCTGGGCTTTCACCCGACGCCTGATGTCGAGATTTCGTTTTGGAAAAATAAGGCGAACAATCTCAACTCGATATTTGAGCAGCTGCAAAGCCCGGGCACTCGCCGGGTGCTCAAAGCCTTAGACCAAGCCAAGTCTACATATTGCACGACCTTTGCCAGGCTCTGTAAGGAGGTGTATGCGGCACGACTTGAAGCCAACGACAACATGAAGAATCTCAAAACTTTGGAGAAATGGGTGAATAAGTTGAACGAGGAAGATTTTGGGAACCTCCCCGCCATGTTCAAGCCAATGCTGCATACTCTGATGCTCATTTGGAAGCATTCTGCCTACTACAATACCCCCAGTCGCCTTGTGATTCTTGTACGAGAAACGTGCAACTCGATAATAGATCAGGCATGTCGTTTTATTTCTGGGGAGCAGATTTTCTCTTTGATCGAGAATGAAGAGGCCAATATTGCGGTTGATCAGCTATTGATGGTCTTGGAAGTGTGTGGAACCTTCAAGAGCACATACTTTGATTACAAGACTCGAGTTGCAAAAGAATGCCCGAAAAACCAATGGTCTATTCAAAATGGTGCCTTATTTGCTCGTCTCGACTGCTTCATTGAGAGGTCTCATGATATTTTGGATCTGACAAAGACGATCATTCAGTTCTCGAAGCTCGCCAAGGTTGAAATCGGAGGGACGAAAGGCAACACACTCACTTCGACCATTCAGCAGATCAAAGACGACTTCCATCGCTCAGTGAATGCAGTGAAAAATTTGGAATACGATATCATGGACATCAATGCCGTCGAATTTGACAATGAGTACTCTCAATTCCGAAAATTTGTCAAAGAGATAGAGCGTAGACTTGGAGCTGTGATAGGCCTAGCACTTGATGACTGCGAGACTGTCTATGGGCGCTTTCAACTAGTTGACACTTTTGACCGCCAGTTGCTTGATCGACCGATAATCCAAGATGAAGTGGAAGTCAAGCAGATTGTGTTGATTCAGTCCTACGGAAAAGATCTAAAGGTGATCCAAGAGGAATTCCTCCAACATAGATTCAGTCCGCCCAAAGACACAATGCGCAATCTCCCTCCAATTGGTGGTGCTTTGACATGGTGCCGCGGGCTCATCGCGAGAGCCAAGATACCAATGGAAAAATTGCAGGGGCTGGACCGCAATATTCTCAACCGCGAGGAGGCCAAAGAGGTGATCAAAGTTCAGAGGGCAATCATGTCATCGTTGCTTGACTTTGAAAAACAAAAGATCAAAGAGTGGGGGCGTGACGTCGAATCAACATCTGGTGCCAAGCTTGAATTACCTCTATTACGGAGGTCCGAAGAATCACGACAGCTTGTGACAAATTTCGATCCAGCACTTGTACGGCTCCTGCGCGAAGTCAAGTATTTCCTACTCCTTGGACTTTCAGTGCCGGACTCAGCACTCAAAATATTCCAATCAGCGGACACATTCCGCGCTTGGACGGGAAATCTGGACCTCATTGTTAATATGAACAATGCAGTACTGAAGAGTTTGCTCCCAGTCGAAAAGCCACTCGTTGATCCTTACTTGGCGAAATTTGACGTAGCGATCCAACCAGGGCTTGAATCGCTAAATTGGCAATCGGACGGAGTCACCCAGTTTATTGGAGATTCCATGGAGCAAGTGAAAGTTGTCCATGGTATTTTGAAGACCATGAAGGACAACTTGGGAGCTGTGCAAGGTATTGTCAACAAGTGGAGATCGGNTCAACAAGTGGGACAGCCCTATGATTGAGCGAAAGACAAAGCCTATGGAAAAAGATGAGTTTGAACGATCTTTCAAGTCTATGAAGGCTGCAAATTTCGCTGAAATTAAAGATGCTGGGAAACAAATACATTCTTTGCTGAAAGAGACGAACAAAGTGCTGAGGGTGTCGAATGCTTCCGCCGATTGGAGATGTTACGTCGAATTTGTCAATAGCGTCGTCGTTGAAGGGCTCTCCTCAGCTGTCATGACATCGCTAGATTTTTTGCTCGATCAGATCGACCCAGAGTCTATTCGAAGGGATGGTCGATTGCCATTGTTTGAGATCATGCTCGTCTTGAATGGGACAGATGGCATAAACTTTCAGCCCCCTCTTGGACACGATACAAATAAGAAAGGCATGTCAGATATGATTGACAACATTGTCGGCTCATTTTTCCAAATATCAACTCTTTTCAAGCGGCTTGACGCAGAAGGGACTTACATGAGAGAAATGCACTCTGATTTGGCCGTCAGCAGTGTATTGGCGTTGCTATCTGATGCTATTGCCACCAATGACGACAAATGCCATGAGCTGAAGAAGACATTCGATAAGTACGCATACCTCTGGGAGACTGACCTTACCTCCTACTTCAAGGACTTTTGTGAGAATGCAACCATTGTTACTGAACACAGCACAAGGCTCCTTGACTTGGAGAAGTTTGATAAGGCGATCCAAAAGTGCGTTGAGGCACAGACGGAAGTGGCTACGGCCCAGTCTCCCGCGGACATTGGATGGTTGAGAATTGACATAACACCAGCAAAGAGAGAAGTTTCACTATTTGCGACTAAATGGATCAATCTGTTCACCTCCCACATGCGTGAGTCCATAACCAACACACTGTCAGATCTTCACAAGTTCATGGAGTCTGTGACCCAAGGTTTGGACAGACAAGTTGACGAGTCGCAAGGAAGTCGATCAGATGAATTGATGGCAGTGATGACTGTCATTCGGGATGTGAGGCTCAAAATGGACTCGGTTCCTGAACTATTTGGCCCTCAAAGAGATTGCGTCCAAATCCTTCGGCGTTATGGAGTTGACGTATTGAACGACACAGTTGCAGGCCAGAATTTGCAAGACTGCCTTGAAGAGGTTCCTTTGGCGTGGGAAGCGGTTGTAAAGAAGACATTCAAAAAGAAGGAGGACATTTTGCCGATGCAAATGGCGTCTGTAGACTCACTCAAGATTGACCTAGACCAGTTTTACCTTTCAATACGAGAATTCCGTGGCAATTTTAGAGCTAACGCGCCATTCAAGTTCGATGGAGAATGCTCAAAAGCATTTGAAATTATTGATTCGTTTACTTCCAAACTGGACCAACTTGAGTTGCAGATCGAAAAGTTCCGTGAGCTCGAAGATCTGTTTGAGCTGCAGCCAACGACATACCCAGAAATTGGCGAAACTCGCAGCGAAATCAAGCAGCTGGTTCATCTATGGGAATTCAAGCAAAGCGTGAGTGGTGTTTACGATGGTTGGGAGAAGGAGTTGTGGGACGGTGTCAACACTGTCGACCTCGAAGACCAAAACAAGCGCCTCCGTAAGCAACTCAAAGAGAAAGGAACTTCTTATCCTGCAATGAAGGGCTGGCAAGTTTACAGAGATATTGACGAGTCCATGGCCGTTATGGCAACAGTATTGCCCCTTGTCCTTGACCTTCATTCAGATGCCATCCGAGCGCGTCATTGGGCCGCTCTCGCAAGGATATGTAATGTCAAGGCAGTAGACCCTTCAGATCCCAAATTCACTCTCCACGATATGCTCATGCTCAAACTTCATAGCCACAAGGAAGAAATTGAGGATATTGTCGAAACTGCAATGAAGGAGCTCAAGATTGAGAAGAAACTGACTGAAATAGAAGGCGTGTGGTCTGTCATGGAATTAAACTACTCGGCTCACAAGGATACTGAAATGTTTGTCCCACGCCCGAGTGAAGAGGTCGTTGAAAGTATGGAAGCTCACCAAATGGAGCTGCAGGGTATTTATGGAATGGGCAAGTTTATGGAGTACTTCAAGGACCGTGTCGTACAATGGCAAAGCGAATTACGAACAGTTGATGATACGCTGAGGATGTGGATGGCTGTTTCACGTGCTTGGGCATCTTTAGAGTCAATTTTTTTGGCATCTGCAGATATCCGATCTCAACTGCCAGAGGACACAAAACGATTTGAGGGGATCGATTCTGAGTTCAAGGAACTAATGAAGGAAGCTGTTTTGGAGGCCAATTGCATCAGAGTTTGCTCTGTCGAGGGCCGCTTTGAGTCTTTGAAAGGCATGCGCGAGAAGCTCGAAATGTGCCAAAAATCATTGCACGAATATCTCGATATCAAGAAGAAAATCTTCCCTAGATTTTATTTCGTCTCTTCAGTTGCTCTTCTTGACATGCTTGCGAACGGGACCAATCCACCCAAAATTATGCCATACCTTGGCGATTGTTATGATGCTCTTGCAAATTTGAATTTCGTCACTTTGGAAGACGGAAAGAAGAGCGACAAAATAGTGGATACGATGATTGCCAAGGATGGAGAGGAGGTGCCATTGCAAGAACACTTCACAATGGAGGGTGAGGTCGAGGGTTATTTGAACCGCTTAACTGAGTCTATGCGGAAATCCCTCAAGGCGATTCTATCTGACGCTGTGGAAAAGGCCGTCAACTGGGAGATCGACACACCCCGTCACGAGTGGCTGTTTAACTATCCAGCTCAGCTCTGTATTACTGGAACTCAAATATACTGGACAGATGAAACACAATTGGCACTCGAGGAGTACGAAGGGGGCCAAGAAGATGCAGTGAAGCGTTACCTGCAAGTATGTAATAACCGTCTTTCGGCACTTATCCAACTCGTCCTGGGCGAGCTGTCTGGAGCTGACCGGACAAAAATCATTTCGCTCATCACGATGGACGTGCACTCTCGTGACGTCATCGATCGCCTCATTGTCCAAAAGACTGAGGGACCTAATGCATTCGCGTGGCAGCAGCAGCTTCGTTTTGAATGGGAGCAACCAACGCTTGATGTTAATGTGAAGATTTGTGACTTTTCTTGCAAGTACTTTTATGAATGGGTTGGTAACACTGGGCGCCTTGTCATCACACCACTGACGGATCGGTGCTACATCACATTGACAATGGCTCTCAAACTGTACCTGGGCGGTGCCCCAGCAGGGCCTGCTGGAACAGGAAAGACAGAAACGACAAAGGATCTTGCACGCGCACTTGCCATTCCGTGCTACGTCTTCAATTGCTCTGATCAAATGAATTTCCAGTCCATTGCTGATATTTTCCGAGGTCTTGCTCAAACTGGCGCATGGGGATGTTTCGACGAGTTTAACCGAATTCCCATTGAAGTTCTATCCGTGGTGGCAACCCAAGTGAAGACCATTCAAGACGCCATTGTCAAATTCTCTCGGCCAGAAAACAGGGACGAAGAATTCCAGTCGGCACCAGCAGGAACTCCTCCAACAAAGGTGGGATACTTTGACTTCATGGGAGACACAATTTCGCTCATCCCCACATGTGGTTTTTGGATCACGATGAACCCTGGTTACGCTGGACGAACAGAGTTACCAGAAAATCTCAAGGCTTTATTCCGGTCGTGCGCCATGATCCGACCTGATATGAAGTTGATTCAAGAGAACATGCTAATGGCGGAAGGCTTCCAAACAGCTCGTGCCTTGTCTGTCAAGTTCAATACGCTGTATGAGCTATCAGCCGCATTGCTGTCAAAGCAGCCACACTATGATTGGGGACTTCGAGCTGTTAAATCTGTGCTCCGCGTGGCTGGAGGCATGAAACGCGCGAATCCTAATCTGGATGAAAGCCAGGTCCTCATGCGTGCTCTCCGTGATTTTAACACACCCAAAATGCCCATCCATGATATTCCTATCTTTCTCAGGCTCGTCAATGATCTATTCCCAGGTCTAACAGTTGAATCCAAAGTAGACGAGGGCTTGAAGGCAAAAATTGTTCGCGTGGCAAAAGAGCGAGGTTTGCAGTATGACGAGATGTTCGTCAACAAGACATGTAATTTTCAAGAGCTGCTGGACGTCCGACACTCCGTCATGCTTCTTGGCCCGGCTGGTTGCGCCAAGACAACGATTTGGAAAACACTTCAAGGCGCGCATAACCTTGACAAGCCAAAGAAAACATGTGTCGCAGAGACAGTCAATCCGAAGGCCGTCACAGGTGACGAGTTGTATGGATACATGACTCTTGCGAAAGACTGGAAAGATGGAGTATTAAGTATCATCATGAGAGGAATGAGTAAGAACTTCGCAGATCAAGGCTTCCACGATTACCAAAGTTATAAGTGGGTTGTCCTCGATGGGGATATTGATGCTGTGTGGATCGAGTCAATGAATACAGTGATGGATGACAACAAAGTGCTTACTCTTGTATCTAACGAGCGAGTGCCTCTGTCCCCTGCAATGCGGATGGTCTTTGAGATTAACTCTCTGAAGAATGCCACACCAGCGACCGTTTCTCGAGCAGGTATTTTATTCATTAATGAAGTTGATGTTGGTTGGCGACCCCTTGTTGAGACCTGGGTCCAACGCAGAGAAAATACAACAGAAAAGAACAATCTTCCATCCCTCTTCGATAGATATGTTGACGCGCTTGTGGAGATGACAAGGCGCGGTTATAAAGAAGTCACATCTATTCGACTCATCAACAAAGTCAGTACCATTATTTACTTACTGGAAGGGCTACTTCCATTGGTCCCCGATGGCAAAATGACCCCTGAAATAATTGAAATGATATTTGCCTTTTCTGCGATGTGGGCTTTTGGTGGGCCAATGATCGTTGACAAATCTGGAGACTACAGGAAGAAGTTCTCAGAAGACTTTACAGCTACATTTGGAGCAAAGTTTCCGAAAGAGGGTTTGTGCTTTGACCACTTTTACGACCCACAATCAGGTGAACATGTGCAATGGCAATCAATGGTACCCGCTCATTCTCCAGTCCCTATTGGGACAAGGCCCGGAGAAACTCCATTCAACGAGCTTTTCGTGGAGACAGTCGAGACAGTGCGCATCACCTACTTGCTTGACAAGCTTGTGAAGAATGGAAAATACGCCATGCTTGTAGGAAATGCCGGAACAGGGAAGACCGAGATCATCAAAAACTACTTGAGCTCTCTGGACAAGGATGCTGATGGCATTTTGAGCAAGAACATCGTCATGTCTTACTACACATCATCTTTTACACTGCAGAATGAGATGGAGGGTTACATTGACAAAAGGTCAGGCAGCATTTTTGGTCCGCCCATGGGAAAGAAAATGGTATTTTTCATTGACGATATGAACCTGCCATATGTCGAGACGTATGGGACACAGAATTCGATTGCATTGTTGACGCAGCACATGCAGTATGGTTCCATCTTTGACCGAGCCGATCTTGGAATGAGGAAACAGCTGATGGACATCCAATACATTGCGGCGATGAATCCGACTGCGGGCTCGTTTGAAATCTGCGAACGATGCCAGCGCCATTTTGCCACCTTTGCAATTGCCATGCCATCTCGATCGGATCTAAACACGATATTCACCAGCTTATTCGGTGGGCATCTGAGCTCCTTCAAGCCAGCCATGCAAGAGCTGTCAGGCAAGATAGTCGAAACGGCTATTCAAGTTCATGAAGCTGTCGGCACGAAGTTCTTACCATCTGCTGTGCGTTTCATGTATAACTGGAACATGAGGGAACTAACGAACATATTTCAAGGATGTTGCCATGCCAAGGGGGACTATTACATCAAGCCAGTGATGCTTGCACGGCTGTTCACGCATGAGTCTCACCGTGTGTTCGCAGACAGGTTAGTGACGGAGGACGAGATAGAAGTTTTCAATGGCTTCTTCAATGAAATTGTCAAGAAAAATCTGGTTGGGCCATTGATTTCAGCAGAGGATTTGTTTGAGCCAGACAACGTGTACACCAATTTTGTGACGACATCAGATGGCTCTTATCTTCCTGTTCCATCTATGGAAAAGCTCAAGACAGTTCTAGACTCCAAACTGGTGGAATACAACGAAAGTAATGCTATCATGGATCTTGTTCTCTTCAAGCAGGCGATTCTTCACATTACAAGGATCAATAGAATAATTCAAAATCCAGGAGGAAATGCCATGTTAATCGGTGTTGGCGGGTCTGGAAAGCAAAGTTTATGTCGTCTTGCAGCATTCATCAGTGATTTTGAAGTGCGTCAGATATCTGTCACATCTAGCTACAGTGTGGAGGATTTGAAGGAAGAGCTTCGAGCAGTTTACATGGCTGCAGGCGTAAGGGGTAACCCCATTGTGTTCCTGATGACAGACTCTCAAATTGTCAATGAGCAATTTCTTGTTTATATCAATGGGATTATCACTAGCGGTTGGATTCCAGACCTTTTCCCAAAGGAGGATATAGATAATATCCTTGGATCTATTGCAAATGAAGCCAAGTCTGCTGGCGTCCCAGACAATCCAGAGGCCAGAATAAACTTCTTTGTTTCAAAGGTGAAAAAGAACTTACATGTCGTTCTTGCATTCTCACCAGTTGGGGATACTTTTAGGGTTCGAGCTCGCCGATTCCCCGGTCTTGTCAACAGTACCATTATCGATCAGTTCCATTCCTGGCCAAGAGATGCATTAGTTAGTGTTGCTGAGCGATTTCTTGAAGATGTAGAGATGATCGGACCCTCAGATATCAAAGAAAATCTTGCTCTGCACATGGCAGAAGAACACTTGAGCGTAGCCAAAATGTCTCAGCACTTCCTTGAGACTCAGCGAAGGTACAATTATGTTACTCCCAAGTCCTTCTTGGAGCTTATCTCCTTCTTCAAATACCTGCTTGGAAACAAACAGACTGACTTGCAGCGTCTGATTGATCGTTTGGACGTTGGTCTTTCAACCCTTCGAAAGACTTCCCAAGACGTGACCGAGCTGCAGAAAGATTTAGAGATCACCATGGAGAAGGTTGCCGAGAAAAAGGTGGCAACAGACAAACTAATTGAGGAAATGAGTGTCCAACAGGCGGATGCCCAGGTTCAAGAAGAAGCAGCTCAGCTTGAGGCCGAAAAAGCAAACGAGGAGTCTGAGAAAGCCATGACTATTGAGAATTCAGCCGAAAAGGAACTCAGTGAGGCGAAACCGGCCATGGAGGCTGCCGCTGCAGCTGTTGATTGCTTGAGCAAGGCTATGCTTTCAGAACTCAAAAATCTTGGCAAACCACCAGCAGGAGTTGATAAGGTGACAAATACATGCCTCATCCTCATCGAAAAAGAGTATGCTCCAAAGAAACTTACTTGGAAACGTGCCAAGCAAATGATGCAAAATGTTGACGCATTCAAAGGGAAGCTATCTGAATTCAGGGGCGAGGACATCACTGAAAAGGAGTCTGAATTACTGAAACCTTACATGGAAGATGAGAATTTCACCCCTGAAAAAATGGCATCCAAGTCAGCTGCCGCGGCCAATTTATGCACCTGGGTTGTCAACATTTACAGTTTCAACAGAATTTATGTCAAAGTAAAGCCTCTGATGGATTCGCTTCAAGCTGCAAGAGAAAGCAAAGCCGCTGCCATCGCTAGCTTAGAAGAGGCCCAGCGCCAAGTTGCTGAAGTTCAAGAGCAATTAGCAATGTTGAATGAAAAGTACGAGGAGGCCGTGCGGGAGAAGAAAGAGGTCGAAGATCAAGCTGAAGCTTTGACCAACAGAGCTGATTTAGCCCAAAGGTTAGTCGGCGGACTTGCCAGCGAGAACGTGCGGTGGGGGGAAGAAATCGAAAGGCTCAAGAGCAATGCTTTGACTCTCGTTGGAGATTGTATGTTGGCATCGGGATTTGTTTCGTACGTTGGTGCATTTGACAAAGACCTTCGTGAAGAGTTGTGGAAGATGCAATGGAGCGAAGACCTCAACAGCCGAAAAATTCCCATGACAGAAGGGTCAGACCCACTCGAAATTCTCTCGGACGATGGGAGAAACTCCAAAATGGTCAGTGAAGGTCTACCCAGTGACCGTGTGTCCTTGGAGAATGGTGCAGTGTTGTCGAATTGTAAGCGGTGGCCCCTTCTAATCGATCCTCAGGCGCAAGCCATCAAATGGCTCAAGAAAAAAGAAGAAGGCAACCTAGACATCATACAATTGACACAGAAGAATTGGCTGAAGATTCTCGAGAATGCGATAACAAACGGACGATGTGTGATCATAGAAAATATTGGAACAGACATCGACGCAACACTCGACCCTGTCTTGTCCAGGTCAATTTACAAGAAGGGACGTAGTCTCTACTTGAAATTAGGCGGAGAGGAAGTGGAGTATGATCCAGCTTTCCAGCTGTATTTGCAGACAAAATTGAGCAACCCTCATTACAAGCCAGAAATTGCTGCACAGTGCACCCTGATCAACTTTATTGCGACAGAAAGAGGCTTGGAAGATCAGCTCCTAGCCAAGGTGGTTGAGTTAGAGCGCCCTGACCTAGAAGAGAAATCAAGGGCATTGACCACAGCAGCAATAAACTACCAAATCCAACTCGTTGAGCTAGAAGATGAATTGCTTGAGCGACTTGCGAATGCCCCAGATGACATTCTGAGCGATGTGCCACTGATTGAAGGATTGGAGGCAACGAAGAAGACAGCACAAGAAATCAATGAGGCCGTGGAAAGTGGGAAGATCACCCAGAAGGAAGTTGGGGAAGCACGCGAAGCCTATCGCCCTCAAGCATCCGAAGGAGCGATGCTTTACTTCCTCTTGACAAAACTTTGTATTATTGATCACATGTACCAATATTCCCTGGACAGTTTTATGACATTCTTTGAGAAGTCAGTTCGTAAGGCTCCAGCGAGAGATGATCTACAAGAACGAGTCATTAGTCTCAGAGATTCGCTGAGGATATCCATTTTCTCATGGGTTTCCCGTGGTCTTTTTGAGCGCCATAAACTCATTTTCTTGGCTCAGCTTACATTCAATCTGATGAAGCGTGGTATTATTGGCACTGAGGATTGGAACGAAGCCCAGTTTCAATTCCTCATTCGAGCACCAACAAAAGCAACAGACCCAAATCCACTGAATTGGCTCCCAGATGCTGCCTGGACAGCCACTGCCGCATTAGCAGATATCGAGGAGTTCGGCAAGTTTACCAGTGACCTTGTAGAAGCTGCTCCAAGATTTAGGGAATGGTTCAATGGAATAGCACCCGAAGACGAGAAGCTACCGTTAGATTGGGCAAGTCTAGATAGGCAACCATTCCAGAAAATGCTTGTCGTACGGTGCTTACGACCAGACCGCATGAACTCAGCATTGACCAGTTTCATCAGAAACACATTGCCAGATGGTGCCTCATACATTGAGTGTGACTCGACACTTAACAGCCTCGAGATATTGGATAGCTGTCTCGCAGACTCAACGCCAAAAACCCCGATATACTTCATTTTGAGTCCAGGTGCAAACGTTGTAGCTGATTTAGACAAGAAGGCAGCAGAGAATGGCCTACAGAAGGGTGTTTCATACCACAATGTGAGCATGGGACAAGGTCAGGACATTGTGGCCATGTCATGTTTGGAAGCCGCTCACCGAAATGGGCATTGGGTCATTCTCAATAATGTGCATTTGATGCCAAAGTGGCTTATTGAACTAGAGAAAAAGTTGGATGAATATGGCGCGGAAGGCAGTCACGAAAAGTTCAGAGTTTTCTTGACGAGCGACCCTTCGAACGCAATACCAATTGGTGTCTTGAATCGATGCATCAAGCTAACAAACGAGCCGCCTGCAGGACTGAAAGCAAACTTGAAGCGAGCATGGTGCTTTTTCCCTAAGGATTACATCGAAGAGGCAGACTCAAAAACCAAAAGCATTTTGTTCGGCTTGTGTCACTTCCACTCGGTTATTATGGAACGCAAGCAATTTGGGCCCATGGGCTACAACATGAAATATCCGTTTAGCATTGGAGATTTGAGAGACTCTGCCACATGCCTTCAAAACTATATGGATAATATTGGCGGAGGCAAAATTCCCTGGCAGGATCTCAAGTACATTTTTGGAGAAATCATGTACGGAGGGCACATTGTAAATGATTTTGACCGCCTTTTGGCAAATGAATATTTGAACTTTTACATGAAGGATGAGCTGCTTGACGAGACTGAAATGTATCCCTTTGCAGACGATGAAAAGGGTGTCAGCTTCATGAGTCCTGCCCCAACTTCATTCGAGAAGTATATCGAGCATATTGATAAAAATATGGCGGGTGACACACCGATTGCCTTTGGATTGCATCCAAATGCAGAGATTGATTTCCGCACCCAACAAAGCAATACCATGTTCAACACACTGATTGAGCTGCAACCGAAAGGTGCGTCAAGCGGAGAAGGCACTGCGTCTCCAGAGCAAGTGGCAGAAGCAACTGCCAACGAGCTGCTTGAAAAGTTTGGAGAAAAGAATTTCGATGTTGAAGACTTGGTAAGGAACTTGGATGAAACGGGTCCATACCAAAACGTTTTCATTCAAGAGATGGATATAATGAATGTGTTGCTCGCTGAAATGAAGCGTTCAATCAAAGAGCTGCAGCTAGGCTTTGCGGGTGAGCTCACAATGAGTGAGCCGATGGAGGACCTGCTGATGGCGTTGTACATGGACAGAGTTCCAGTGTCGTGGGCAAAACGAGCGTGGCCAAGCATGAAATCCCTGGGTTCTTGGGTGAAGAATTTTTCAGACCGCATTTTACAGCTGGAGGAGTGGATTAATAATCCCAGTGAAATTCCCAAGGTGACATGGCTGAGTGGATTGGTTAACCCGACCAGCTTCTTGACTGCGATCTGCCAGGTCACAGCACAGAAAAACCAATGGGAGCTAGATAAATTGGTCACTTTTACCCGTGTCACCAAAATGATGACAGTGGATGAAGTTGACGGAAACTCCCGAGATGGTGCGTATATTATTGGCCTGAGCTTGCAGGGGGCAAGTTGGGACATCAGCGGAACGCAGATAGAGAAGAGTAAACCCAAAGAAATGTTCTGTCCGATGCCAGTGATTAATGTCAAGGCAGTCACAAAGGAAAAAGCAAACATCGGCGGGATTTATAACTGTCCAACCTATATGACCGAGCAACGAGGACCCACGTGGTACTTCAATGCACAGCTAAAGACAACAAGTCCACCTGCACGCTGGGTATTGGCAGGCGTTGCACTCATTGGAGAAATCGCGTAGATTTCTGTCTACGTATGTTCCTATTTTGCAGAATCAAATTCTGAACCGCCTCTGCCACGATTTGGTTTCCACCTTCACTTCACGTATTCATTCTCGTCTGGATGAAACATGGCTAACAAACTGCGCGCCTGAGAATGCGAACGGAGAAGAATAACCGTCTTTTGAGATATCAAATAGATGTGCCACGACCTGGCCGCGACATCGAAAAGTGGGCTAATAATTGTATGCTTCACAAAGAATCACATCCATATTTACAAGTGGAATAATTGTTCTTTAGTTTAGAAGATCGCAAACCCAATTCTACAAAATGTAAGCCCAAACCTGTCCTAATGGCGCTACAGCAAAAGTGATAGCAATGATATTGTGACGTCGCAAAGGATGCATCTCCACGATAAGGCTTCAGTTGATTGATTCAGTGAGTTATGGTAGAGATGTTGCCAGGTGTATTCCTGAGCTGCCAGATGCATTTCTGAATCGAGATCCACCAATGCTCGTTAATCCCTGTGGCGGCAATCATTTTCAGTCTTATCGGTAAATGTCGTTCTCGTCCAAACTGTAATGGTCATATGCCAAATGCAAGACCACGAAAATTGTCTTTAAGGTCAACCCCAAAGAATCATACATAAGAAATCTGTGATCGCATAGAGGAGTTGATTAAATTTGCTACTTGGGCACAAAGCTATTTCTTGGACGTTAATTACTTCAAAAAATATGACAACCTACATGTAATGATGCAGAGGCGCGCGATATCTTCCAAAAACACCGCATCCTAGTAATATTTCTAATCATCAAAAGTCACTGGCTCTATTCGAAACTTCCATGTTCACCCACCTCTGCTGCTCTTTCTTCATTGCCAATATGACATCCGTCACATCGATATACTCTCGTTTAGCATTCACAACCCAGTGGTCATTGCGAAGCTTGGAAAAAGATTTCACATCAAATACATCGGACGTTTCTTCTGTTTTGGCCACATTATTGTGCTTCCTTGAACACTGCAAGTTGCCGCTCCGATTTTTGAGTATGACCGCACCAACTCCTGGCTCGTAGCAACACTCAAGGTAACATCCATCACACTCGTGAGAGTCGTAGGAGCAAATTGATTTGCACCGGGGGCATGGGAATCCCTCACCGATCTTGCAATGGATCTGAGAGTCGTAGGATAGTGGATCGAAACGCCTGACAGTCTTCAGCTTTCGTTTTGGCCTTTCCGGGCCGCACCTCATTTTCGCTGCAGAATCATCGCTTTTGAATGCAAATAGTTGTATGCCATCGTCACGTTCGCCCTTCTTCTCTTTGCTAGGACAGGAGGTTTGTTGGTGCATTGTTTTTTCAGGTACCGCAATCTCCTTGTTATGAAACAAATGTCTTGCATAAAGCAGTTCTTGGTGGTCCATTTCCCCGACTCCTCCATAATTATAAACTATTTCCCATCAACACTGTTTGTAGTCAAACTTGCTGATCTTTCCATCACAGATTGTACTGCCGAATTGACACGAGACTCGGTGGCCAATGTATGATCTACCACCCTTGCCTTGGAACAAGTCCATAGAAAGCAGAAGCTCGGAGAGTTTCATTTCTTCCGCATCTCCATCATCATAGGTGATG
>JALLAS010000037.1:0-21824 GCA_036939415.1 Detonula confervacea | reverse complement strand
ACGACAGACATTTATGTAGAGCCCGTAGAAAACTGTACCATAAATATTCAGTTGACTGAGACCTTAATGGCTATGGGCACATACATGCGACACCAGTTTAACAAGCTTCATTCTAGGCTGTGAATCGCGTATGATCTTGTGAATGAGCTAGCAAGGGAAAACGTGTTGGAATGCCCTGCTTCTTGGCTATAAGACAAAGTTGTATGGCTTCAATGAAGCTTGCAATAAGAAGCATCTTTGTACAATTGAAGTTTGTTGGACAGAAGGCCAATTTCCCGCTGCCTAATTTGTTGAGCTCTAACATAGCGTAATATATATAAGATAGCTAATTGTTGTGTTAAACATAAAACATTTTCAACGGATCAAATTGCCAAGACTTGGTCCTTTGGATCAGTGGCTAACCTGTTTGAGGAGGAGGCAGCGTCCCTGTGTTCAATGCCGGGTTGTCACCATTCTGTGGCAGGTTTGATGTTGAATGCAGTTGTCATGTTTATTGATGAAATACGTTTGTGTTGTGTGTGTTGTTGTGGGGTTGCCTACTTGCTCTATACGATTGGCGTCGTATCACAAGTAAGAATAGCATAATAGGTAATAATCTTGCATGATTGTTGTTTTGTAACATCGAACCTAGTTAGCCATTAACCTGTTAATCTACTACTACTACCGCTTCAACAAAGGCATTGCTTGTGGTTGAAGCAATCAATCGAAAGGGGAATATGGCTGGCTTGAACAAGCATGAGCAAAATTGCTTCTGGGGCAAACATTGCTTGCGGAAGACAAACGTCTGTGGTTACAAACGCCCACGGTCGCTAAGCCATGACCACACAACATGCGGTCTGTCCATAGACCCATCTACAGACAATTCCCTACAATAATGACTAAATAGCTCACTAATGTATGCTCTCCATCCATCGCCGCAACCAACATTGATGATAAATAGCCCAGTAGAACAGAATCAATCCCCTCCTTCTATCCCAACTATCAATGACAACGCAAAGCCATTTCTCTTGCCGCTATCAACATAAATGTGGCAAAATAATCAGACAGATCATAACATACAATAAAACAATCTACTTCAAAATTAAATTCAAGTAGTGTACTAGAACCAACTCAACTTGCTGTAACAATATCCAGCATCAACACAGCCATACACCATCCCAAAGATATGATATTTATAAAAAACGCCAAACAACTTGGTCAGATTGTTGCTCATATCAGCAATGTTAACCTCAATCAATTGCCGAGGTGCTCATTCAACAGCTAGGCACAATGAGATCAATGGATTGGCCAATAAAACAAAAGGACAATACCAGAAACAACATATCATCCACAATGCATCAACAATAACAATAAGCAACTCCCAAAATCAGAATTGGAAGAACACCATTCCTTCAGTGGAATAAAAAGCCAATGGGACAAGAACTCCTAAGTTTACCTTTACATCGTCAATCAATACTTGCATGTAAATCACAGTCTTCTCCTCCAACTCTGTTGCGTTGTTGTCGTCGCTAACATCAATGTCGGCAATAGACAGTATACTGCATGCAATATTGGGTCGGATGCATGCATCATTGTCATACCACACTGCTCCGCGGTTGCATTTGACGATGGTAGTAGTGATTGTGATTTGATGGATGATGGTCTCCTCCTTATCACCATCGCTACCTTCGATGCATTGGTAGTAGCAACAGTATTTCCCCCTCCACCATCACTGTCGTGATCCACCATGATCCATGCTTATCATGCGGCTCGGTTCCATTTCACAACAATGATACTCACCGGAAGTGGTGAAGAAGAAGTAATATCCTTGGCGTTGTCTTGATGGTGACAGTGGCAAAGAAAATAACAAGGCGTCATCCGTGTGATTAGGTGATAGGAAAGTCCAAGAAAAGTTCAAGCAGCATTCACCTTGATGTACCATGATGCCAAATCCCACATTATTTCACACCATTCTACTTTAATCTTCAGTACATTATTTGGATACACCTGAACCATCTGACCTGCAAGGGAATGTGTCTTCGTCTTGTTCTTGTTGTTGGGAATTGCTGAAGGAGACAGCTTGCTGTCAATAAGCATTGATGATGATTGAATGATATCACTGCTGTGCTGATTGTATTTGATAATGATGGTGATTGCAATTTTATGGTGATGAGGAAGGTGTCAGTCCAGTGTGATGGTGATGAGTGATGAATGAAGTGACTTGCTACTGTACAAGAAAAAAGATGTGGTCTCGCATCGGCATTGTCAGTGTCACTGCTACTCTCAAGAGACAGCTTGACGTAGATTGTTTTTATTTTTATTAGGGGTAGTGTGATTATTATTGATTGCTTAATTATCCGTTTAATGGCAGTGACACTTTATTATGAAATTGCTCTAGATGATGATTGGTTTTGGTTTTGTTGTTGATTAATTTTGCTCAGTGGATTTTTGATGTTGATTCATTTATGGGCTCACATAGGGGGTCAAAATGGGTGTCAAATCACTGCTTTTAGTGGTGGCATTGGCAATGCAGGTGCCGCTTTTGTTGAATTGATTGGCAAACTTTCCTTGACGAAGGAGAAGTGAGATGCCTTCTGGTGATGTCGATGGCCTGAATGGGATCTCCTGGCGATTAAGGTTGGAATGGGCCAAGAATCAGCTGATTTGGACATACAATATATTCAAATGGACCTAGGGCTAGTTGATTTTGGCAATACTGTATTTGGAAATTGGTGATGGTCGTGTGTGGGGTGGGATCATTAGCCATGGGTAGTTGCTTTGATGTCGTGTCATTGTTCCAACGAGCGAGAGCAAGAGAAGAAATGCATAAAGTGAAATGCCATGGCCACGGTGAAACCGAGTCTTGGTGCAAAAACCCCAAATCCATTAATTTCCACCTTGGTGGCCGGCATCGATTGACTGACAGCAGACCTGACGCGGCTGATGCATGACACGACAAGAAGAGCTCTGGAATCTAGACTCTCTTGGCCACACCAGGCACCAGGAGGGTCACACATGATGTATTTCTAGTATTACGGTAAAAGTTTCACCCTCAAGTTTTGAGAGCATTCCTACTGGAATCGGTGGGGGGGTCAAACGAAATAAAATAAAATATAGACCCCACCAATGTTCCATGTAGGTATCTTCAAGACATAAAGCAATACATACATATCCCACTTATTTTTTAAGTTCCCAATTCCGATGTTTAAGAGTTATTATTTCAGTGGAACATAAAAACAAATGGGATATATAAACAAATAAAAAGCAACACGTGTCATGCACGCGTAAAACAAGAACATGAACGAAACAGAACGAAACCTAACGAAACCCAGCAGAACTCAGTATCGTGTATCGTACCAGTATCGTACCATAGCTTGCTCTTGAAATGAGACGAAGGCATGCAAAGCGGTCATTCAAGGGGCGGGTGAATGAAGCCAAACCAACACCCAACCCATCGACGTTCTCTTCCCCTGCCCCTCGACGGTCGCTCTGTTTCATTGCCATCAAATGATGAAACATATAATATCTTAATGCATACAACATGTCGCTCATTCTTCCGTCCGCCATAACCGCAGCCACATTATTGGCAGCCTCCACTCTCATTCCAAATCTTCCAACATCCGCACTAGCCGCTGCTGCTGCTGATTCTTCTTCTTCTTCCTCCTCTTCAAAGACATCGTCCGACGAAGAACGCCCCGCCTGCGGTCTATGGCTAGCCCCCTCCCCCATCAAAGAACAAGAAGATCACGGATGGGGCCATTCCATCTTCACCGGGAAATTAATTCCCAAGGGAACCGTCGTCTTGGGCAGCGGCGTGCTGGACGAGGCCAAGAGCGAAAAGGTGTTTGGCGATTTGTTCGTTCCGGTGTACGATTGGGAAACGATGGATGCCGGTGCGTATGCCAGCATGCTGATGCATGATGATGACGACGACGACGACGACGGCGAAGACTATGATTATTCATATTCAGATGAACGGAAGAGAAAGGAACGAATCGAGGAGCAATTATTGAAAGCCGAGCGAGAAGGGGAAGAAGAAGAACCCGACACCCCGCTGTTTCAAGAACTATGGAACGGAGGCCAACACCCCGCACTGGTCCTGGAAAGTTACGAGTCCATGCGAATCTTCCGGCCGGGTCTCGCCAACATTCCTCCCTGCTCCGCCACGGGATTCAATTTGGAACAGGTCCGAGATGAAATCACCCATCGAGATTGGAGAGACATTACGAAAGACTCCCACGACGAATCGCCGCCATCGTTCCGGGCGGGCAGTTTCTCGTACCTCTCCCATGCCGCGTTCGTGGCCCGTCGGGATATCCAGCCGGGAGAAGAATTGGTCGTCGAATGCGAGGATAACAGCGATGAATTCGATCCGAACGATTATCCCCCGGTGGATTTTAAGCCGAAGGAAGCCGGCGGGTATTCCATTTGTCTCGATGACAAGGCGGAGGAACGATTGGCGGATCATACTCCCAATGTGGCCGGTGGGAAGTATGGTGGGCAGAGAGGGCTGTTTGCCAAACGTGCATTGAAAGCTGGAGAAGTCATCACGTCGACGCCATTGACTCCCGTGCATAGGGATGAAATGATCATGTCGAGGAAGAAATACGAGCAGTGGAATGTACAAGCCAAGAAGAGCCATCTCAAAATTCCGCCCAAGAAACAACAGCTCCTTCTGAATTACATGTTTGGACATGACGAGTCGTCTTTGTTGTGGTTGCCCCAGGCGCCCTTGATCCTCGCAGCCAATCACTATGCATCCTACGATCAAAAGGAGCAGCCTGCTGACAAGGTTCACTTGCAACCCAATGCTAAAATTCAGTGGCATAGCGACAAATACACCGAGGCGCAGGCCGCCGGCAATCCTCTCTCTCGCAGGCAACAATTCCATCATGCCGAGTTGCTGGAAATGGATTCCCTCGCCGTCGTGCAGAAAAACGGGATGGGCTTAATGATCGACTTGGTCGCCACCCGTGCCATTGCCGAGGGGGAAGAGATACTCATTGATTATGGGAAGGCGTGGGACGATGCCATGAAGCAGCACAAGGTTCGATGGGAATCGACCGTCGATGCCATTAAACTCGAACACGATCAGGATGAGGCCATGCGAAAGCGGCAACGGAAGCTGGAACGCGAGAGGAACGAATTAAAGGCACGGAGTTCAATTGCTGGTGGAGGAGAAGACACAAGGCACATGCATCGGCAAAAGCACATGGAGAATTCCATGACAGCGATTCCCCTTTCGAGCTATGTGACGGCAGCAGACTACAACGAACTTCACGGAGACGATGACATACGAACTGTGACGGAACAGCATCGGAAACCATATCCGTCGAATGTCGAGACTGCTTGCTACTATGGATTCGATTGGTTGGATGATCAAGATAATGAAGATTTGGATGCTGAGACAGTGACCTACGAAAGTTGGTACAATCAAGAGGATGAGTTGGATCCTGGATGTCTCCTTCCGTGTGTTATTACCGAACGACGGGACTACATTCCCGGGGAAGAAGACGAGCAAAAAGAATATGATGACGATGATGCTGACTACAATACAAAGAAGGAAAGTAAGCAAACACAGCCGGACGACAACATCAAGCCGAACGGCGGAAGCTTCTCCCCAAAGCGCTACACTGCCAAGCTCATTGACACGCACGAAGAAAACACCTCCATAGGTTTCCAATGCCATTTATACAAACGGTTTGAGTATATTTACATGGACATTCCACGAGAGGGCATTACATTCATCAATAAACCACATTCGACCGACCACTGGATCGAGCAAGCGTTCCGGCAACCAATTGGACTCCCCGATGATATGGTGCCCAAAATCTGGAGAGATTTGACGAGGCGGAATGGGGTGCGTGGCGGCAGCAACACACCACAACCAAAGGCTGCGGCCAGGGTAATGACGGAAAAGGAAGAATATGCCGAAGAGGACTATCAACGATCTGTAAAGCGATGGAATTTAGTGGAAACTCGACGTGAGCGGCTTGAAGAATTGGACAAGAAGCTGCAATTGACACCACGGTCAGATTTGTAGTTGGTGCTTTCATTTGTTGCATTTGTTGTGACAATCACCAACCTCAAAATCGTCCAAATCATAAATCGGTCCGAATCCTGCAATCCCATCCCACGATCTCACTTCAGCCTAGTTCTCTGACATTGAACCCATGGTGCCATCCCGTCAGCCATCTAAGACACCTCACTCAAAACTATGTCAAATTTTTCTGTGAAGAACCCTACAATAATCACCAACCTCAAAATGATCCAAATCATAAATCGGTCCGAATCCTGCGATCCCATCCCACTTCAGCCACGATTCAGCCTAGTTCTCTGCCATTAACCCTACCATCCCGTCAGTCATCAACGACACTTCCATCAAGGTCATTGACTTTGGGATTATTTTGGCAAGACTTTGAAGGTCAGGAACCTCCCATGAATAAGATTGTGGGTACACTACATTATATCCCACCATAAGTTCTCAGAATGAATTATGACAAGTCATGTGATTTGTGGTCCGTGGGTGTGACAGGTTACATCCGATGGGCTGGGCATCCACCGTTTAATGGCCATAACAATGGCGAAACACATGAGTCTGTACTAAGGGGCGATATTAGCGCTCAGATTACAAATACAACCAACCAATGGGATTCTGAAAAATGGTTGTATTTNCTTCCTTGTGATTAGATCTTACGCGCGTCAGTATGACCTTCAAAAAGAGGGGGCGTATATATACTGGGCATAAACCACGAAAGTCGCCGAGCGTCCACCAATCTCATCAACAAACACGGAGATGACCAATCCACAATCCAGACCAATCCAATCACGACAACCAATTACAGCAGTGAACATCACCAACAACAGAGAAGAATCATGGAGACCGAGGAAAGAATAACCAACAAGCGCCGAAAAAGTTGCTCCCCAAGCGATCCACAATCAGTAGTCGACCTACCAGATACACTTTTGGAGGCCGTGGCGGCATATCTACCCACAATATCCAGAGGTCTGTTCGCTGTGGCCGTGACAGCGCCTTCTGCCTCATGGCACAGATGGAATGGGAAGCAACAGCGGCCGCCATTGTCATCCGCAAGCAAGATCATTTTGTCTTCCCAAAATATGTATCATGGTCATATCAACTTCGAAACAATCGAAAAGAGCTTGTCTGCCGCACTGTCGGATGATGATTGTTGTGCATTTTTGCTATGCATAGATGCCAAAAATGTTCTCAAAAGATTATACCTGGCTGGTTGTGTGAATATTACCGGTCATGGATTGGGGCCATTGTATGGATCTGTAGTCCTAGAACAAATCGATTTAAGCCTCGTAGCTCAGGATGAAAATCCCAGCAAGGCAAGGATTGCTATGATCGACGAAGACGCCATTGTGCCTATCCTCAGTAGTATTGTAAACCAACATGAACCTAACCCTTCCCTTAAGCAAATCATATTTCCTTACAAATGGGGAGATGGTTTCATAAGACCGGAAATGAGTGCCTTCCTGAGAGAATTCAGTTTGCTTTTGGAGAGCCGTCCATTTGACTGTTCTGGATGCACTGCCAATCAAGAGGATTGCTTGAGAACAAATGGAAATGAATGGATTGACGGCTGGAAGATGCAAAGGTTCACTTGCTACATGTGTCTACGAAACTGTTGTGAAGATGCTTCGGAGAATGATGTCAGCTTCTGTTGGCTTTGCTATAAAACTTATTGCAGGGAATGTGTACCACGGATGGCTAAGTGTACCAACTGTGGAGAAATGTGTTGTTCTGGCTGTAATGAGGGTAATTCACCATGTTTACAGTGCCAGGCTGTCAGCTGCAGGAATTGTTCCGTGGGTTGTAACAATTGCGGTAGGTTAAGCTGTTTCAGATGTAACTACTGCACATCCTGTGGCGTATAGGTATTGAAAAACAGCTTTCGGCACTCGATCCAAGAACAGAACTCGTTGTAATTTTCTGTGTGGGCAGATTGAGATCCATCCTTGAATAGTATAGCATGTTGTCCCAGGAATCAACAGCTTGTTGATTGGTTCATTGGTTGATCGTAACTGAAAAATAATATGACCTTCCTGGTTGCTATGCATATAGCTCTGTTCCACAGCTGACTAGCCATTGGTGGACTTGGGTTTGTGGGTATCATACTACATTTGTAACAGCCCCAACAAATACCAGGCCCTTCAAAGACTGGCCAGCTGAGTATTTGGGTAGCAACAGCCAGAGGGAATGAGTGGTGGTAACATTAAAATAATGATTGTCCATAGAGGATGGAGAGATGACACTTCTTTAGCAGCCGACGAGGTCCACAAGAGGAGTCTGCACCTGTTGTCGACAGTGTGGTCTCTTCTGCATGCTTTTGAAGATAACATAGATGTATCGATGATGTGTAGTGTAGCTCACCATGTTTGATTTGTTGTATTGTTCAGGCTGAAGATTCTTGAAGTTCTCAAGAAGTAGCAATCAATATGAATAGAAAGCTTTGGAAGACACTTTGTGCAATGTTGATTAGGGTGAAAACAGCAGGACTTTTATTTTTGGGAAATTTTAGCCCCATCAGGCCAATGACTGTGGTGATTAATATGGTAATTGGAGTAGGAGTGGCATACACCAGTCTCTAACAACTCTTTCAATAATTCTCGTTAATCATTATTACTCATCAAAACATATATTAACATCAAACAACAAAATGTATTATCCACAACCGATATTGGCAACTCATGTATAAATTATATCTCACACTGATCATCTGGATCAACATTATGCAACTCATTCATCATATCCTCCACCTTAGCGGCAGCGTGGAACTCTGCCTGGCGGGTGGTGTCCTTCTTGTTACTTTGGTATGAGGAGCTGTAGGCGGATGTGCTGTTGATGGTATCCTTGGCATGATTCTGCCGTTGATCATCACCATCGTCGGGCCATCCTAATTCGTTATTATCTTCCTGGGCGGCACTATGAGGTGGGTTTTGGCCCATAGAATATGGCTTGCCCAACTTATTAGCAATTGCCATGGTGTTTGATGCAGTTGCTTCATTTCCATACGGCGGTCTCATGGTCTTGCTCGCCACTGCAGAGTTTAATGCAAGTTTTTCTAAGAAGGCAGTATTATCACCAGTGCCGCCAGAACCTGTGGACCCTCCACTAGAAGTTGTGCTCCTGGGTTCACTGTAGGTGGTAACCTTTGTTCCATCATAGGTCGACATTGTTTGAGAATCGGCATATGACTGTGAGCCACCATAAGTGCTTGAAGCTCCAGATCTCGAACGGCTCATTCCATATGGCTGTCTGTTACTATTTCGCAATGATCGCTCGGCAGTCCTGGAAGCCTTGGTCCTATCATCATCATCCGGCTCCTCAAAAATGGTATCCGGCCTACCACAGAACGCTGGATACCTCCGTGACGCAGCATTGGTTACCCTTGCAATTGTAGGGTTGCTGGTTACCCTTGCAATTGTAGGGTTAGTACGTAAAAATTGCAGGTGGGCCATTGGAACATGACTTCCATCGTCCTCTCCTTTACTACTGCCTTGATGTTGCTGCTGATTGTTTGAAGCATATGAGTTCGTTGCTGAGCGAGTGGGAGAGACACATGCCGCAGCAGCATTGGCAGGGGAAGCGCAGGCAGCCATGCGCCTGAAGAATGACTCCTTTTGTGGTGGTTGTTGTTGACCTTCCTCATGACGGAGTGAGCTAGCGGCTTTATCCTCATCTCTGCGACCAACGTTTCCATACTGAACATCAGATGGTGTTGGTGGCGCCTTATTTGCTGATGTGGCACCCTGCCTGTGGCTCCGAGCTTCAGAAAGAGACTGCAAGACCTGCTGTCCTTCTGGGGATTTAGACAAACGTGATTCCATGACAAATTTTGCAGGAGGGAGCACATCTGACTCTTGCACTACCTCCTCAGCAGCTTCCTCCTCTTTACGGTTAGGACCACCGGTAACCACAAACTTCATTGGCCTTGGGGCATTCCTTATCTTGGTAACTGTTTCTCCCCACTGACTGTTGGAAATTGGCTTTCTCAAATCAACCCCAGCGGCCTCAAGGATCATGTCTTCTGGCTCAATGGCACCGTCTCTGACAATGGAAGACCCGGGTATGGCCTCTGTAACTGAAACCACTCGAACAACTCCATCCTCGCCGCGCTTGAGGCGTATGCCCATGGCAGTAGAACGGAAGTACACGTCATTTTCTTTGGGGTTGACTGCTGGGACAAACACGGGTTTGGTTGCAATTTCATCGCTCTCAACATCAGAGACGAGTGATTTGGAATCCTTGTTCTCGAACTTTGATCGTAGGTTGGATGTGCTGCGAACTTGGCTTGGGGTGGCAGCAACATAATTTTGCTGCTCATCATTTTTCGCCTTCGCATTTTCTTCTTCCTGATCCTTCTTTACGTGAATCCATGAGTTGCCCATGGTGCGTGGACCACCTGCGTTGGACTGTTTTTGTGTTGTTTGTCTGCTATGAGTGGTGTCACTTTGTTGTTCGTCAGTCTCGAGATCCTTCTTCGCACGTAACCACGAGTTGGAAGTGGCAGATCGGGGTGAAGTGGCTAAATTCCGCGCAGCATTGCTAGATGCGACAGAGGAACTTTGGCGTTCTTCAGCCTTCGCCTGAATCTTCTTCGCACGGATCCAAGAGTCTGCTGCCTTCTTGGCGTTCCTCGTTCCAATATAAGAACTACTTGTAGAACTTCCCTGAGTGTCTGATTTCTGGCTGGTAGCATTGCTTGTGGCGTAACTAGTGGCGTAACTTGTGGTATGGCTAAGGGCATAGCCAGGAGCACGGCTAGCTGCTTGACTGCCAGCCTGGCTAGGAGCATGACCGGTGTTTTGGCTTACAGCGCTCTCGCCAGGGGATAGCGAGGAGAACAGAGCGCTCTCACCAGGAGAGGCCAATGTGGCCGTCCTGTTTACTCGAGGGGCATTATGGCTACTGGCATCGCTAGTTGCATAGCTAGAAGTGTCTCCGCGGGGAGACGTACGAGCAAGTGGGGCCACTGCTATCTTGTTCCCTTGAGGGACATCGCTATCCATCTGGCTATTATCCATCTGGGACTTGTCTTCGCCTATCGTGTCCTGTTGCGTCCTCTTCTCCACGGAAGTCATCCAAGCTTGAGCTCTTGAAGACAAAGACCTATCACCTGACATACCTGACCTCTCTGACATGACAGACCGCTCCTCCTTAATCGGAGATGGAGGCCCTGGTGCCCATGACTGGTCCTCAGACATGACACTTGGCTCCTCCCTAATTGGACTAGGAGGATTTGGGATCCATGAAGTACTGTCACTTGAATTCTCCGATTCGAAAGATTCCATCACTGGAAGGATCTCTCTAGAGTCAATATTTTTTCTCGCCAAGCTCTTTTTGATCCTGTTGTTGAAGCTATCGCTGGTGTTGGGGAGCTCAAACAGGTCAGAGTCTGCGTCGGATAGGTGTTCCTTCACTTCCTGAACCTCGCTCCTACTTGAATTCTCCGATCCAAAAGATTCCATCACTGGAAGGATCTCTTTAGAATCAATATTTTTTCTCGTCAAGCTCTCTTTGATCCTGTTATTGAAGCTATTGCTGGTTTTGGGAAGCTCAAACAGGTCAGAATCTGTGTCGGATATGTGTTCCTTCACTACCTGAACCTCGCTCCTCTGCACCTCACCCTCGTTGAAACTATCCTTGAATGGATCAATGATTGGAGAGTAGCAAGCTAGATTTTCCTGGCTTAGTCGAAAATTCTTACTATTGGGACTAGCCGATGAGCCCTTGCTCTCGTTCAACCGAATGCTGGCGGAAGCCGAGTCTCTGCTGTCTGTCATTATGGCATCCTCGCTCTCGTCCAAAGGCTTAAGGGCATTGTGATTAGCATTCTCCAACCACGAATTTAATGACCTTTTAGTTGCAGGAAGGGGTGGTTTTTGTGACTGACTGTACTGGCGCTGTGATTGTGTTCGAGATGAAACCTCATCACTCTCTTGGTTCTCCTTGTCGCTATTGCCGCTTCCCATGGTCTTCAGTGAGGGCACCCCAATACCTTGCTGCATGGTGACGTGTTCTGTAGGAGGATCAAGGACATCATTTGAGCTGAGGTCCTCCGTCTCGTCTTCAGAGCCTGTCTCAGGAGAAATGTAGCTTCTTGGACCTTCTACCGCATCCTCACTTTCTTGGGTAGCAGCGGCTTCAATCACGTTAACATCATTCTCCAAATCTTGGCTGTGAGCACCATCAGCGGTAGGATCCACTGAGCCAACCTTCCTGCTGTCTGTGGGCCTATGCCTAGACCCTGAACGACGTGTTGGGACAGAGGCTGCAGCAACAAGTGCATCAGAGTCATTATCAGTTGCTTCAGATATAGTAGATGCAGTGTCATCAAGGAGGGCATTCCTGCTATCAGTTGGACGGTGCTTTGGTCTTGAACGATGTGTTGTGACTGCAGCAGCTGCTGCTGCAATAGCAACAGGTGCAGCATTGGCCTCGTCAGCAGACTCTGTAGTAGAATCATCGTCAAGCCTGTCCTCCATAACCGACGGAAGATGTGTTAAAGCAACACTGTCCTCACCAACCACTGAGCCGGCGTCATACTGACCAATAGATTGACTGGCAGCTACAACATTCTTACTTGACACGCCCGCAAGAATCTTGCTCCTCTCCACATGACTTGTCTCACCCCCATCAACAGGACTCCTGTTCCCGAATTCCAATGTGGATTTTGTCAGCACGCTAACATCATCATCCACACTACCGTCCGCCTTGATCCAGCCGCGTTCATAATCCCAATGGCGGCCAGTACCATCATTACCCACCGCTGACGTGGCATTCTGCATCGATTCCTTCCATCCAATGGTCTTGCTCTTGTGTTGTTCCTCTTGTTGTTGCTGCTGCTGGTGTAGCTTGCGTCGGTCCGTGGGACGATGACGCGCCCTGCTCCTCTTGGTGGGAGCAGCGGAAGAGGTGCTGTATATGGAAGCTTCGGCAGCGGTGTTTACAGTGTTCACTGTCATGGTATCAAATACCGAATCGTCATCTTGAGAAATGTCTGGTGGGTACTTCATATTACTTTCATCCGTTTCCGCAGTTGATGATGGGAGGGCGTAGGTAGATTTCTCATTTTTGATCATAGTTGTGCGCTCGTTCGCCCACTCTGCCGGGAAATCCACGGGCTTTCTCACGCGACTTGCATCATCCTGCTGCTCGGCCTCTGTCTCTGCCACGGTTGTCACCGTGAGATTGTGGCCGGCCGGTTCGGGTGCCGCTGACCTCCTCTTGGGGCTCGTAGGTATGCGCAAGCTGCCAATGGCCCCGAAATCATGCTCCAGAGGCTCATGCGACACCTCCGGCTCAGTGTAGTCAACCCACCCGACCTCCGGGTCCCAAACCTGTCCTCTGGAACTCGCCGCGTCCCTGATGGATCCGAGCCAGCCCTTGTTGCTCGCATTCATGCCGTATGCGTTACTCTTCGCTTCCTTGGCCTGCTGCATACGCTTGGATGCCGCGCCCTTGTGACGTTTGCGCTGGGATTTGGAAGCAGTGGTGAAATTGGTGGCGTAGGTGTATTCGCTGATGTAGGACCGATCATCGTTGTCCACTGATGTGTTGGCGGTGGCGGGTAATTCTGGAGGAGCTACTGCTTGAAGTTCTGGCATGGTTGACCAGGCGGGAGCCTCCGACTGTGATTTCACGGGAGAGGATGGAAACCCAATTGCTCTAGACGACATAGTAGGAACATTCACCTCTTCATCTTGTCCATGCTTAGCATATTGATCATCTTCATCTTCATACTGATCCTTTTCATCTTCATACTGATCCTCTTCATCTTCGTAATATTCCTCCTGCTGCTCATCATACGCATCGACTTCTTCTTCCACATCATCACCTTCTTCTTCTTCAGCCTCAGAATAATCATCCTCATGCTCATCCTCATAATCCTCGTCGTCTGGCGGCTCATCAAAAGGAGATCTGGGAGACAACGCGGCACTTCCCGGAGACAAAACAAGTGATTCTTCGAGGGAACCATCGGGAGACAGTGCCAAAGACTCTCCCTGAGATTCCTGGGGCGACGCTACAACAGATCTGGAAAATTCTTGGGGCGATACAAAGGCAGATCCCTGCGGAGAAATATTGTCATCGTAATCATCATCGTATTGGCCATCATCAACATCGTCCTCGTCATGGCCAGGGGTACTGTATGCCGAGTTGGGGGTGATAATGTTCCTGCTGCTCTTGCCTGCACTTATTGGGGGTGACGAATACTGGTCGCCACGGTACGTCGCTTCTGGGGAATAAGAAGACGCGGGGGGCTGAGGAGCCTCGCCTTCTGCGTCTTCCTCATCAGATTCTTCTTCCTCATCAAATTCTTCTTCTTCTTCCGAAAGAGCAGTTCTTGATGCCGCGATATCAACAGCGGCCACGCCAACTGCAGCCACAGTGGCAACTGCCGCAACACCTAAAAATGCACCATCATTATCATCACCATCAAGAACTTCTTCATCATCTCTTACTTCATCACCTCTTCCAACAACTTCATCATCCATCTCATCATCCCTCGGCAGCAACCAGCTCGGCGTGCCTTCCACCTCCAAACTCATCGATGGCGCCACCTGATCCAACGCCGTGTCGCTATCGAGCTTGCTAAACTTGTCCTTTCGATTGATCTTCTTCTTCTTCATAAAGTTGAGGAACGTCTTGTTGCCCGACTTGGCCGTAAAGTCGGACTTGGCGTCTTCGTCATAATTTCTTGGGCTGCTTGGGCTGCTCAAGCTTCGGGGGCTCAATGCTCCGCTGCCGGAGACGGCACTTCGCGGCGACACCGCTCCCGAGGACTCGTCATAATTCGGCGACGCCGGAGCCGAAACGTACTTGCTACCGCGATCCTTGCCGCCTTCACCGGATCGTTGGCGGGAGGCGATGGCCTTGGCCGCCAGGCCGGAGGCCACGGCGGCGCCCAGGAGCTTGCCCTTGCGGGACCTGCCGCGGTTCGCGGCGGGAGCGTCCAGGAGGCCGGAGTCGTAGTGGTCGCTGTCGTCGTTCTCGATCTCGCCGTCCTTCTCGCTCGGGTCGATGGCGTCGTAGTAGCCAATGCCGCTGGAGAGTAGACCGTCCGCCGTGAGCTTGGGCGATGACCTTCCTCCGCCTTCTTGCGACACCACCAGCATGGACGTCTGCGTCGGTCGTTCCTCCTCTTTGTCTTCCTGCGGCATGGCCCTTGATTCTTGCACCACCACCTCCTCCTCCAACAGCTGGGCAGCTAGCAATTTGCTCGACTTTGCCCTTCTCGACTTGGCGCGCACAATCGCAATCGGCGCCGCCGCGGCCACCAACGGCAATGCCGCGACCGCCACGACAGCCAACGCCGCGCTCTTCGCCATCGACGACGCCTTGTTGTTGTTGTTCTCCTGTTGCGATACGGCATCCAACCCCGCGGAGTGCTCGCCATAGTTGGCGTCGTCATTACCAGAGGTGGCGGTGGCATTCAACGATAACTCGGCGCTCTCCCCGGAGGCCATTCCGCGCAAGACGTCGTTGCCCGGCGGGTCTTGGGAGACGAGGGAGGGCATGGATTCGTCCATGGGGTAGGCCGCCGATCGTGACACGGGACCTTCGCCGAGTTCGTCGGTGACGTACGCATCGTCGTTTTCTTCGTATTCGTCTTCCATGGTGGGTTCGCCGTCGTACTCGTAGTCGCCCTCTTGTTCTTCGTCCTCTTCTTCATCTATGCTGGCCTCGCCATTGTCCTCCATGGCACCGCCATTCCTTTCGCCAGCAATACTTGCAGCGGCATCCTGCGGGCTCATGCCCCCATTCAACAATCGCAGAAATTGCCGCTTCTCCGTAGGACTAAAGCTTTGGTAATCCGCGGTATAATTGCTGCTCTGTTGTTGCGCTTCAGCGTCATATTTGGTGATGGAGCCAATGGTGGATTCCTCCATGGTGTTTTGATCGTCGTCGTTTTGAGAAGCTTGCTCTGTGACGATGGTGTCGTCGACCGTATCGTCTCGCGTGATATTCGATTGGGAGGCCACCAGGGCCGCCACTCCCATCAGGGCGGCAGCGCCAACGGCGCCCAAACCGGAGCCACTGCTACCGGTAGTCGCATTGCCATCATCGTCCTCACTAGTACCATCGCCGCTGGCGGCGGCGCTGCTGCTGCCCGCCTTGGTGGCATACTCCATCTTGGCACGCTCGGCCAATTGTCGCAGGTACGAATTCTTCTTGTTGGTACTCCAAGCGGCGGCCTCCGACTGCAATTCTTCGTCGTCGTCGTATTCCCCGTCGCGATTGGCCATCGCGGCCGCTGCCATGGCGGCAGCGGCTGCCGCAGCGCTCATGGGCATAGCACCCGTGTTTTTGGTGTCTTCGGTAGTTTCATCATTCAGCGAATCGTCGTTCGTGGGAGGATCCCTGTCTCCCAACGCTTGCTCCAGCTCGTCCTGGCTGCCCACTGATAGCTGCCCATCCTGCCCGTTAGGAGAATTGGGAGGTCGCGTATCATCTTCCTCCAATCCCAACTCCTGCTCGAACGTCATGGAGGTGAGATAGTCCGTCACCCGACTCTTCTCGCCCTGCACGGGTTCGGCGCCCGAGCGCGTGGTGGTGGTCACGAGCGTCTTCCGCGGAGGCGACGCGTGAGCATGTCCCCGGCTCCGATTGCCGGGACTGCTCGCCACGCTCGCATTCCCGCTAACCACATTCTTTTTCGACTTCTTGAACGACATGAACTTTCGCAGTCCCTTCTTCTTCTTCTTTTTCGTCCCTGGTTGCGACTGCGACCAGTTCGAGGAGGCGATGCTTCCCGGACCGTTCGCGGAAGCGGTGGCCATCAAAGCGCTGTCAGGGATTTGATACTGCAATTCGATCGCCGCATCCTCCTCCATCGAATCTTCCTCCTCATAAAGGTACGCGCTCAGGTCGTCGGAGTCGTAGGAGCCATTGCTCGCCATTGCTCTCGCCCTGGCTTTTCTCTTGCTGCTGCTGTGGCTATTATTGCTGCCGGTGTTGGCGGCGGGGTCATATCCGCACATGGTCGAAAGTGCCACGGTGATGCAAGCCAGCACGCCCGCATCGTCCTCTTCTTCCTCGATGGTGGTGCGCGTTCGACTGTTGGTACCGCCGGCGGAATAGCCGGTAGCGGTGCCGGAGCGATTGGTCGAGGTGCCGGTCATGGCGGTACGAGAGTCGTGCGTTTGGTCGTAGGTGCGATCGAGGGATTGATCTTCGTCGTCTTCGTACGTTTGATCCGCGGTAGTGTTCCTGCTGGTGTTGTACCGGCTGTTGCTGGCGTTGCTGTTCCTGCTGGTGTTGTTGGGATCGGTACCGTACTCTTCGCCACCATCATCCGCATTATCATTAGATTCATTGTTGTTGTTGTTGCCGGCATTAAAACACGCCGCCTTCTCCAATAAATTCCACCCATCCTGCTGTTTGCTCTTATTAGCCTGCTTCTGCTCCTCCTTTAATGCCTCTCTGTCTTGCACCCGCTGCCTCCTTTTTCTGGCAATCGTATCATCGTCGTCATCGGCATCGGCATTCTCCCCGTAGCGACTCATGGGAATCAAATCCAAACCGATGGTCGAGTCTCCGTCCTTGGTATCGTCGTTGTAGATTTCGTCAACGAACCCCACCTTGCGCCCGGGACCGCGAGTGCCTGCCTTGTTACGGTTTCTAGGAGGGGATTGGGAGCGGCGCCAATTGCGTTCGTCGCCGGGAGCATCCTCCGAGTCATCGTCGTCGCCATTATCATTATCGCCGTTGTTGCCACCGCCGCCATCATTGGGCTTATCATTATCCTCCGTTTCGAACGTGCCGTTGTCGTCGAATTGACTCCAAAATCCCGCCACCTTCAACTGCTCCGGCGTGACGCCGGGCACCGCTCGCGTCAATTCGGCGGGAGCGGCCAGGGCGGCGGCCGCCGCGGCGGCGACCGCGGCCGCCCGGGAAGGATGCTCCATGGGAGGACTCAACGGAACGAACCTTCGGCCTTCCTCGTCGTAATACTCGGAGGCGTCGTTCCCGTCGATGTCGCCGCCGCCGACGGCGGTGCCGTTATTCAACGCGGCGGCGCGCCAGCTCCGACGACTGCCGTGACTGCTCGCGCGTTTCAAGCTGGGCAGGTCCCCGTCCTCGATCGTTTCGTCGTCGTCGTCGATCGTCGTAACGGCTCCTTCGTTTTCGTCGGCCCAATGCATGGCGGGGGCGTAGTAATATTCGTCTTGCATCTTTTGCCGTTTTTCGATGGAGGCAGCGCGTCGTCCTCCGGGAGAGCGGGAGGGCGAGCGTTGGGATCGAGGAGGCGTTACCGCCGCCGCCGCCGATGGAGAGACGAGGTTGGCGCCCGTGGCGTTGACGCTCAGGTCGCGTTTGCTACGACCCGTGAGGCGGGAGACGAAGCTGCCGTTGCCTCCATTATTAGATTCGTTATTGGGGCTTGCTACCAACTCTTTAGTTGATTTCTGGGGCGTGATTCGTCGCAGGCTTAGACCCAACGATTTCGACTTGCTCTTGGTCAACGAAGGTTTGGGAGAGGGCGCGTCGGCAAAGTGCACGCTCTGTTGGGAAGCGTTGGTGGGGGAGACGTAGGTCGTGAAGGACTTTGGTTGGACGGAGCCTAGGATTAGATCGTCGGTGGCTAGCATGGTGGGGTATTATTTATTGGATGATGCAAGAAGAACAATTGCAATTGTTGCCTTTGACGGGAATGAGAATCTGCGTTGATTCTTCTCAGCGAATACACAAGATGGTGTGCCCCACCGCTATACCTCTTTGCTCGATGAAACCCCGTTCCGCTCTGTACCAGACGCCGACTCAATTGACCCCTTCTGTTGACCTTCTTATTGCAATTGTTATTCTGCTATTGCGCCATGTCCATACCTCTATTAAATAATGCCGCAACTAACTGCTGCTAGTCATAATCATGGTCATGTTGTCGTCAAGTAAGCAAGATGATGATGGTGGTGGCGGCGGGCACGCGCGATCGATGGCACGATGGTGGGAATGTTCAATTTCACTTTTTTGCACCTCCATCCCGCCATCTCGAGGGCAGTCGGCGGCAACTCGTGTCGCACGCTCGCGGAGGCAGTTTTCCAACGGCCACTTTCTCGATTGTTTCCCAAATAAATATTGATTCCGTTATTATTGGGGTAGCCGTTGAACGCTTTTCATTCGCTCCCATCGCTATTTGAACTAATTTGGCCAAATTTGGCTGATGGTATCTCGATCGGTGATATAATAATATTATGTGCAATATCGTAGCGTGATCGTAGATAGATGCTCCCTTTGTTGGAAAATAGATGGGGATGTGCAATTCGTGTTGATCGTGACTTCCGATAAGAGAGTGGACATGTCTCATTTACATCGATCCCGCCAAATTCAATGCGGCATTGATAGTTCATCCACGACTGCCACGACCCAACTCCTCAGCCACGGGTGTGTTCTCGGGTCTTTTTTTGTTGACAAGTTGACACCAATCGGCTGTTCCGATTTGATTTGATATCTAGTCCCAAGCTGTCCCAAGTCCCAAGAGTTGATTGAGCATTCCACTGGAAATTTGCATTTTGTAATATTGGGAGGTCAGCAAAAAATGCAAAGGATGTAGATATCAGACAACTCAACAGCCTCCATTGTTGATATTGTATGGACGGGTGGCAGTGGGTGGGGTTGTAGATTATTGCAAATAATCGGAGAAGATACTTTTGTGAATGAATTGATCGGTGGCCATGGATCCTAATCAGTTCGTTCTAGAGCCGTGGTTCGTTGCTACCTCATATGGTCCAATGGTGCAACAGATGATGTGACTCCTATCACGAGGTGGTCCAAATATTTCAAGCAGAAGTTGGATTAGCGAGCAGGAGCAGAGCTTTTTAATGATATTGCCATGTTATGAGCAAAACTAAGACTAAGAAGTACCAACGTGGCTGAACAACTTAAACAACAGTACTCACAGGCAGAATTTAGTCAAAGAAAGAGAGCATATCTAGTGAACATAGTCATCATCATAATATTGTATCCTAATGTGTGTTCTACTATTGTGCATGGAAATTATTTCTACAACTTTCTCTAGTACAATATCGATGCTCTCTCCAGTAGAGAGAGATCTCAGGTGGTAATACATGTGCAGGTTTGTACTATTTTTGTAGAGAAGAATGTTTTGACGCCAATTTTCACATTGGCGGATAAATATGCCGTTGTAATATTGGACGGTGGCATATTTATAATGCAGACTGGGTGTCAAAAAGAAGCGATCCAGGTCTCATTCAACCTTCTTTGACAAGTATCTAGCGGCCCTACTTGGAATGTCTTGGACATGGGTCTATTTTGGGTATCATGAAATCTTGAGCTTGAGAGGTACTTGTGTGAAGACTTCATGTCTCAATCTTTGCCAGGGCTTCCGTTATTTGGTTTACAGTAGGAACGGGTCGATGGGAAATGGCCTTTGTTGGATGCAGGTTGCATGAGGAAGCCATTGATGGGAATGGAACTGGTGATTTATTAGTAGTTGTCGATAACAACATCTTCTGCGCCTGATCAAAGAGAGCCGTAGAGGATGATGCATGATTGGATGAGTCTTGAACGGATGTGGAGGAAGACTTTCTTGATGCCATCGAGATCCTTCGTCCGTGCAAGGCAAAGTCCTCGACATTGTGAGGTGACCCTATTAGGTCTTTTTCTTGGTCAAAGTTGGGCCATAAATCAAAGGCCTCTTCGCATTGTTGATGCCCTTCGATGGAAGGAGAGAAGTCATCATCATCTTCTAAAGACGGAGAAGGGCTGCACCTTTGTTTCAACATGAAACGCTCAAGTGCGGCCGTGGCCGGGAAGTCGCGGCTTTCAGTGCGAGTCCTCAACGATGGGAAGCGTGGCAGGCTGCTCAATTCATCGTTGGACGCCTCAGGCGCCATCTCTGGCGGCGTCACGGCAACGTGAGAGGTTGCCGGAGATATGAGCCGTGCAGGATGAGACCCTGATGTCTTCTTCGACTCATGATCATCGCTCGATGCCGATGATGTCATGAACTTGACATCCTGCGCTACTTCTTCGTTGCAACAGTACCAGACGGCAGAGCACGACGCCGATGCGTCCATCGAAATGGCTCTCTGTCGTTTCCGCGGTGAATAACATCTTGCCGCCACAGCCAAAGCCACATCCTCGTCATCTTCCTGTAACCGAGGATGACAGTTTAAGCCGTCGATCGAGGACAAGTCCTCGCAATGAAAGGAACGCTTGATGCCGAGTCTACGCTGCATCATTTTTTATTATGCTACTCCTATGAGGAATATAGATTTATGTGTGCCTTTGTGCCAGGCTTCAATGAATTGAAAATGAGATCAACGTTGTGCCATCATGTCAATATTGCTGTCATTTTTTTTGTCAATGGTTTCTGCTCTTTGATTTTGCTTGATGGGTACATTCCTCAGTTCAGTTTTGAATCATGATCATGCATGGGTCCTGCCTCGTAGGTGCATGCATGCACCTGAGCAAGAATTATCGGAGGAGATGTCATGTATGTATGATAGAGCTCATCTCTAGTGATAGATAGAGTACAATAGAAGCTTGCAATGATCATAGAACACGAAGAGAAGGTGGCTCTTGACCTTGCTTGACAACCTTTGACAGCCCTTGACAACCCGGGTGTCAACTGCTAGCTAGAGCTAGGAGTAGATAGCTGCTACAATAGCGTGCGCCGTCCCAGCCAGAGAAAGAAGCGAGTGAAGAGTATTGTAAGGGGCGATATTAGCGCCGGGATTACAAATACAACCAACCAATGGGATTCTGAAAAATGGTTGTATTTGGTTCTTAGCGCCGGCTTTTTGGCCAAATTCTCAACCAACGAATACAATAGAAGTATACTGGGCATGTCATG
>JALLAS010000036.1:0-21888 GCA_036939415.1 Detonula confervacea | reverse complement strand
GGTATCCTACGGAGGAACTCATACACTCTCTCACTGTCTTGTTCGCTTCTTTTATAACTCTTTGACACTGACACAAAACGTTTCCACCACTGATCAAATCAGTGCCTGCATTCATTTACCTTCAACATCACGCCAGACATCAGCAAACATTGTTGTTGGCGCTGATGATGGACATATGTCTCAAACATGTGTGGCAAATCCACTTAGAAGGGGTAGGTGTGCGGTAGTATAATTTTGGCTTAGGGATCAGAAAATGAGTAAAGGTGCTCTTGACATCTAGTTTGGGCAGACACATCGATACGATATGACTGTGTCCGCTGACTACATATTAGAGCAAAGCTTACAGCTGCTGCGTCAACATGTTTTACACAGAGGGATGTACATACTTTTTAACAGTATGCTGTGTCTGATAGCTTTTGAGCCTCCTTTGTTTCCGGATAAGTAAAACATTACTGTATTTATCTAGTCTGCTCAGTCCAGCCAAGGATGTAAACCCTCAATCATTTATTGATAAGTATGCTCTCTTTATTTTTACGATTATACTTGCAATTCATCCACGGCATCAACCCACCAATTGGGCAATGGTGCATTTACAGAAACTCCAAGCTCGGGTATCGAAAGAGATGTTGCATGCAGGAAGAAATATTCCTGCAGAGGCTTATTCGGATTGTCCAATAAAGCACCAATTCCATTCGGAAGAGCCGAAGGCGATGACTCTTTAATTCTAGCTGCGGCCGTACTCTTCTTCTTCTTCTTCTTTTGTCCCTTCTCTTTCGTTTTTGACTTCTCTTCCGACTCGAAGGAGGAATACAACGGATCTAATAATATGGGATGACCGAGACTAGCGCAGTGGACTCGGACTTGATGCTTGCGCCCGGTAAGCGTTTCAACCTCCAAGAGGAGAGCTTCTGGTATCGATGATGATGATCGTGCCAATTGCTGCTGCTGCTGCTGCTTTCCGTATTCGCCAATAACTTTATATGTAGAGCGCGCGGTCCTTCCATCCATGTGAGCCTCCATCATTCCAGTAGCTCCAACTGTTAATGGTATTGGAGACTTCTTATCNTAGCTCCAACTGTCAATGGCAGTGGAGACTTCTCATCATCGTTATCAAGATCATCTAATCTCTCATCTCCAACATCACGACATCCGGGAACCAGCGCCAAATACTTCTTCTCGATCCTCCTCAAGAAAAACGACGCGACCAATCGCAAGTGAGCCTCGTCCGTCTTGGCCAAGACGATCGTTCCGGAAGTCCCGCGATCCAATCGATGGACGACGCCCCGGGCTATTGGATTCAACGTTGATAGCGAAAGCGGAATGTCTAGAAGGGCGTCCACGAGACTAATATCCATGATTTGTTTGGTTGCGCTATTATTATCCTTGTTGTTGCCCGCACGGCTTTTCTTCTTCCTGGACGAGGTGAGTTTTCCGGCAGTCGTCTTCTTCGTATGGTAGCATACCATCCCGGCGGGTTTTGCCATTATTACCATGTCGTCCGTTTCGTGCAGCATGCGAATGTCTGGTCCGTAGAGGGATTGCAGCCTACGTTCGATTTCTTTTGCATCCACCTCATCGGCATTGCTGCCTCGTCGGCGCTCCGCTGCTAGTGCCTTGCGGCGTTGCGACCCGGCCGTCTTCTTTGCGACTCTTTGCGCTCGCTCTAGTATTGCTTGGGATTCTGATTCAAACTTTTGAGGATCGTGTTGTTGTTGTTGTTGTTGTGAATGTTGATGGAGCGAATAGTACACCAAGGATAATGACACGATGTCGGGGACTACCATTGTTGTGTCATCCCTCGCATGCATATCGTCCATCAGATCAAGTATGGCCAAAGCAATTTCAGGGTGGCTGGTTGATGATGCAATTGAATCGCAATCACAACAGGAAGCTAAAATGGCATTGAGTATGGCTGCCAATTTTCCTCTATTCCTTCCACTTCCAACGGCCTCGATTGCAGCGCCAACTAGTTGTTCCGCAGCTTCTTCCGCCTCAAGAGTATCTGCCATTGTGGCAAGGATGTTGTTCGAGGACAATGCAGCTTGCACTCCATCAGTTTCACCAGAGTTGTAGGAGTCGTTCATAATCTCGGAGAGGTCGGAAAGTTCCATGGTAGTAGTTTGTGATTCACCATCGTTTTTGCTTGATAAACTGGATGATTGCGAATGCAATATTTGTGTAGGTTCATTTAGATATCTATCACCAGTTTGCACTCTCCATGGAAGGATGCGAAGCTTTGATTTGTTACAAGTCAAATGATATGTGATGTGTCTCCGAGAATGGCGAAGGATAGAAGATGGGTACGAACGACGAGAGGCGTGGGTTTTCTTTGCATTCCAACAAAACGATAGAGAAGAGCCATTCCTCGCGGATGATCCACATTTCTGCATCGGATAGGACGCATGCATCATATTATATTTTGCCCGATTCATTATCGATGAAGGAGAAGGAGCGGCGGCCCGTAGAACTGCATCGATGCATGACATCATCGCCGATGTCATGGCTGCTTTTGCTAGGTTTCGCAATTGCATCGTTTTCTTGCGCTCGCGCCCGTCCGTCTACTAACTCGGCGTCGCAGCGAGCTCAAAGTGCCGAGGTTGCGGTTGCGATTCGTATCGAGCTACTCCTACGATATTGTACCGCCGCGCAAATAATTTATTTCAATGGCAATACATCATCGCAATGGCAATGGCAATGGGATGAGTTGATTTTGTTTTGTGATGGGCGGGGCGGGATTGGATCCTGAGATTGGCGATCCGATGTGATGGATGTTCCCGCTATAACCGAGTACCATCACTTCTTTGGCTCATCGTTGTTGAAACAGAGGAAGTATTGGCTCATCGTTGTTGACGAAATCATGACGAAATAGAGGAGGTGTCACGCGTGTCACGTAAATGTCATACTACATATACAAAAACAAATGATTCGACAAATGCACGTTTGAAACGGAAATACTACCATTTTCATAATATTATATTAACATCGATCGGAGGTACATATCGTGTGAAAGTTCAAAGGGTAACTAAGTCTTACATATAATGTACTTTACCCTCCTTTACCTCACTTGACGAAAGATTACATGTGCCACCACTAGAATCCAAGGCGCGCTCTGCAACGATTGAATGTGCCATTTCGATTCCAATTCATACCGATTCAAGAACTTTATGGGTATAGAATTTCCCCATTTTCAAAATTATACCAATTCCTATGTTCATCAGAATGAACGGAGATTCTGAAATCCCAAGTGACTGCCTGAAAGAAAGGGAAGCGAGAAAGCGTGGAGAAAGAGTGGCGGATTTGATTTATTTTGATACCGGATTCACACGAAGTTAGTCGGATAGCGCCCCCACGAAAAATGAGGTTGGTGAGAAAACACAATCGCGCCAATGGCGAGCATGTAATGTTGTGGCCACATGATGTATCATGGTTTTTCCTGTTGTTGCTACTCTGGGAATGAAACGATGGCCGGCTGGAGCGAGGACGCCGAGTGTCGCTTTTCTTTCGGAAGTGTTGTACTCCATCCTATCGTACCTAATACCGTGTTATTACAGACCCACGATACTTACTCGCTCGGCGGGCGGCGCTCTTTAACACGATAGAACAACCCCCATTCGGACTGTAGTCGAGCGAGAGAAACACACTCTGCTCAACCAACTGCGATAACAGCGTGGATCTCATCCAGCTGGCCCAACTTCCTCGCCTAGTAGATATCGTGCACGATCGCTGTATCCCTAACACCCTGTGACGGACCACGAGGTAAAAAACGGCTACCGTTACTAACTCTGCGAGTCTCGAGCAAAGGTTCATGCAACGACGCCCCCGGACGTCGGCACCATTCTTATTGATTGATTAGCGCAAGGAATTATACCGCGTGAGTTCTCATCGGCATGTTGCTCTATTTCATCCACATCGGCGCTGTATTATTTATTGCGTTTCATGGTCATGGTAATAATAATATGAATATTATAATCCGCGGCCGTTTGTTTGTTTGTTTCATATGCGCCGTGTCCTCATGCAAGTCGGTTGGTATTTTTTGCTTGCCATCCTTAAGCAACGTTTGGCGCCGTTGTTGGTAGTAGGCGTGCATGTGCGCGCGACCGTGTGGGGGTTTGTCGTTGCCGTGATTGCTCTTTGGAGGGTGCAGAAAAATCGAGAGCGCGCTGCTCGTTATATTTTTGGTAGAGCGATAAGACTACCTTCTTCTTGCATGCTATCGGGTTGTGCGTTGACCGTTGCCAAATTTCTACTGTGCCAACTAGACGTACCACAGTGAGAAGCTTTGGGGATGCATTCATTCATTGGACGAGAATTCAAGAATTGGCTGTTGTTGTCTTTTGCTGAGACAGGAATCACAGGGGTCGACTCTGGTGAGGATTTATCCTCTATATTGCCATTTTGACCCATTCCATTTCCATGGCAAGCTGCTGGTCCCTCTGAAGTGTCCTTTTTCAACTTGTTTGATCATTAGTGCCATCAGTGGGAACTATTGCCACATAGGATTGTGCTGTTTATTTGCCGAGCTATTTGCCCCCCTTTGAACGGTCTGCAAACTAGGTAATCAGGAGAGTGATCATTCTGCCAGAGCTCATTTTCAACGTGTGCAAGTTGTTCTGAATGTTTGTTTGGTACATAGTAGCGCTTGCACGGGCCACCAGCCACAATTTGTGCTGCTCTGGCCGAATTACAAAATGTAGAAGCAAGTCATTGGCTCAGACGAATCACTTTGTTCATAATGAGCCATGTCCAACGAAAGGCCGAGTTCCCAATTCTCAAGGGGCAACTCTGGCCTTTTGCTATGTTCGGGGTGAACCCAATTTGCATGCTGGGCACAGTGTGTGTGGGAGACATAACTGGAATATCATATCTGCATGCCAAGTCCTTTTGATTTTTGTGCATCTACGAGGCCTTATTGATTATGGTACCTTCTTTTTCAGTAATGTTTGATTTTCTTGATATTTGATTGCCTCGCTTTAGAGTTGATCTTATTGCTTTGGCTCACATCTTACATTTCTGTCACTGCCATACTTTCTACTCTTTTCAGAAGTCAGATAGAAAACAATCTTGAAAGCACAACTGAAATCAACAGTAGAGGGTGAACAATGCATGGCACATCTCTGAAAACGTACTGAATATTGATTGAGAGATTCGTTGCATTTCTATTCCAAGCTCAAGACCGTCTAACAGGGAGACATTCAAACGCCAATACTTATCAATACCATGAAGGATCTATTACTTCCCGACCCAGACATCACATTTGATCTCGGCCGGCTGGGAACGGACTCTCCCTCGGCCGCGCTCTCATCGGAGCCGTCATCGCAACCGACGCCAGAGCCAACAAAAGGGCCCACTTCCTCGTCAGTGGTGCTAATCATCCCTGAAGAAGAAATAATCGTGCCACCACAAGACTTAAATTTGGAGACATCATACTCACCGACATGGTTCCCTACTGTTGAGGTTACAACCTTCACCCCGGTGCAAAATTTCTACTCATGCCCCCCTCCAGAGGCCAGAACGGTTGAGGCCAGAGATGCCGACGGCAACGACGTAATCATCAACATCCCACCTCCAATATCAACGGTCTCGATACCGTACGACTTTCAGGTCCAAATGCTACAACAGCCGCAAGGAAGAATGCTTGATGACATGGACGAAATGATGGGATTCTTACTGCCCAAAATCCAAAGCCGACTCGGCGAGAATTTGGGTGACTACATGAAGAGTAACACGGAGAATGGAGATGATGAGGACGAGTGCGGAGGGTTCCATGTCGAGGATTTCAGAACGCGAAGAAAGCTCAACGAGGAACAACGAACGAGACGACGACGAATAGCCTTTACGGAAGAGGAAGTGCCCACCAGAATCATCGACGTATCGAGCGTTGGTGACCTCGAGATTGACGAGAACCGTGAATGTTATCCCCAAAATGACGGATGCTATGTTGTACAAGGGGCGCTCGATGCGACCTATGTCGGCTTCAACGAGGCTGGTGTCAAATCTTCCATCTCACGCGCCGTGAAGGAAGAAATCAACGAGGGCTTAAACGACTCCAACAACGATGAGTATGCGTACCAGCTCAATTTCTTAGGATCGACGAGTGATGAGGTGGGCCAGGCCTCCACCGCCGAGGGGAGTACATTCACCAAGATACTAGGCGGGTGGGAGGAAGCCATTCCGGAACCATCTGGCGAGAAGCCTACTCCCATCGGGGCAGCCATATTGGCCTTGATGGGAACGGCCTTTTGCGCTCTGCTCTATATCCTCTTTGTTAAGAGCGAAGTCACGGAAGAAGTCAGGAACGACGTTAAGAACAAAATGGGCGAAAGGAAGGAAAAGAAACGATCCAAGGCGACTGCGTTGGGGGACAATGAGAACCGTGGTGAGAACGCTACGGATGAGTCGTTTTATTCTTACGATTTGGAGAGCGTGGCCATAGATGATGGCGAAGCCAGTGATGATGGGGGCGTGGAGGTACGAAGCACACATTTTTCCAATGGGAGTGTTCTGTCCGGAGACAGCGCCAGGACTAGGAAGATGTCCAACAGGGCCAACGAAATGAATTATGCCAATGCGCAAAAGCTCGATTCCCTCATTGAACACACCGAGTCCGAGGAAGAGTACACCACAGCTGGTAACCTTAGTGGGGTCAGCGTAGGACTGCGACAAGTGTCTGCCGCAGATGCAGGATGCAGCGTACGGAGCTCCAACAACAACAGTACCACCGACAGTGCAAGCGAGGTCAATACCAACCCCGGTCTGCAGGGAATACTAGCATCCATCTCGAACTTGTCCAACACCGACCAAGCCGGAATCATGCAATCCCTGTCGAACCTGTTCGGCGACGCAACGAGCGTCAGCACTGAAGCAGTGAGCGTGGTCATGAGGACTAATAACGACAACAGCAACAACCACACATTATTGGTGGATCGGACACCTTCGCTGGTGACATCATCTTCCGCGGAAGCTTCTCCGACAACGGCGGGCGGGGTCGCTTCTGTGATTCATCAGTTGCCAAGCATTTGCGAGGCGGATGGGCTGCCGCCTCCGATGAACGATACGCCGCACATTGTTCCGAAGCGGGTTCCTTCAGCGGTGTCGGAAGGGAGTCAACAATATGAGGTTTGATTGATCAACATCTAGACTGAAATTTATCTCGTCCGTTGCGAAGTATTTTCTTTGTATGAATTTATTTGTTGTCAATGTCACGAAACGCTTTGAGTTTTTCAAGGTACCAGTAGTAATAATGATAACATTATACGTTAACTACTCAACATGCCTGAAGTCTTTCATTGTTCAGGAAGATGTGTACTCCCGCTTAGATGATGGAACTTTATCATATGGTAGTATTCAATGGGTGCCAAAAGCAGCAACAAGGTGTGACAGTACCCTTACAACTCTATCTAGCGAATGATTCTATCTTTGTGTGCATGCTATGAGTGTGTGATCCTTTCTAACAAAATCTTTGAACTATCCCGTTACACACCAAAAACAAAAACGAGTGGGTGCTAATATTTTTTTACCCTAGTCAGCAGCCAAAGATTGAAATACTGTAACTCTTTATGCTACACCAATGTATATGTTTCATGTATGTTCAGGCTTATGATCCTATCTGTGTGTGCATGCGGTGAGTGTGTGACTGACTCTAACAAAACATAAGACTTCCTATCGAAGTCTGTTGCGAAGGAGAATCTCTCTAATGTTTACTATCAAACTGACAACAGCATCTGCTCTGGAACTTGTCTCACCTGCATTTCGTATTCGTTCCACCCGAGAAGCAAGTAGTCAGCAACTTCTGTTGATGAATACCCCCACCTCACAGGATTTACGAGGTCCTCGTTTCTCTTCTGTACCTTCCCCTGGCTTTCCTCCCAATCGGAAAGCAAGTAGTCAATGACGTCAGATGCCGTGTAGCCCCATGTGCCATCCTGTTTTTTCTTCATGAGTGAAGCGCACTGATTCACATCATCTCCGGTTGTCACCAAGCTAGGCTCGACGTATAGAGCCTTCTCTCCAGTCTCAGGGTTGGCAACACGGCGCACTTGAGGAAACCCAGCATCAGCGCAAAGCGCATTGCAAAGGCACTTTCTTCCAACAGTAGCAGATTCCTGACCTCCTTTGGAGACATAATCTACAACTTTTTCAGCCGGGCATCGATAACCCACTTTACCATCGTCCTGAAGGTAAGGACTCCGTAGAAATCCCAGATTGCAAACACGAGGCCTGGCATTGTACACTTCAGGGTCGGACAGAGTCTTCGGTCCGTTGTCATCCAACTCCAGTACTTTGAAGGGAAAACCAGTCGGCGAAGCAGCAGGGTCGGTGAATACTTTCAGTTCATGCTGTGCCAGTTGGTCCAGGATGCTTTGTTTCATTGTACTTTCCATTCCAGACTCGTCAGATAAGGCAAACAGAGTTCCAACCTTAAGAAGTCAACGGAAGAGACAGAGTCAGTACTTGGTGAGCTGTATTTCTGAGGCGATTATTACAATACAATCAATACTCACTTGGACACCGCATCCTCCGCCACGAAGAACCTCCATCAGTTTCTCCTTTTTGCCATAGCTTCCAGCGAACCAGAAGGGCAATCCTTTCGCGACTTTACCAAAAGCTTTTATGTCGACCATATCTTTCTGTCCGTAAACCGGCTCTCCGTGATCTGTAGGTTCATAGTGCCATCCTCGAGGCGGTGCATTATGACCTCCGGCCTGATTAAGCTCAACAACAAATCCGTCAATGCCTCTTGTGGGCCCACTACCGTTGGACCGCTTGAGGAGCGACATGGCCAGGGTGGTAGACGAGACTATGGGAAGAAATGAGGGCCGGTGGAGTGTTTTTTTGGCCACGCCTGGCGTACCATGTCCTTTCCAAAAGCGATAGGGGGCAAATGTTACAGCATGATCATCATCATCAGATGTCCCAATCACTTCAATTGGGAGAGTACAATCCTGATGATCAGCTAGAGCGTCTAGTATGCCAGGAATCTTGGTTGGTATGCCTGCGCCCATGATGACATAGTCAACGTCTGCTTGCATAGCTCCATACAGTGAATGTATCGTGGGTAAAGCTACCTTTGTTAACAGGTTAATACCGACCAAGCCTCCAGTTGGACTAGTAGTTGAGAATAGGAGGAGATGAGAGACATGTTGTTCAGTTCATTGGCATGCAATGCAAGAATGCCCTACACGAAGCAAATGTGTCACTCACATGCCATCATCGTCGTGCTTGGCGAGCCATACCTCGCAGTAGTTGCCCAATATAGTAGCTTCTTCTAAAGCTAGAGGCGGAGTCAATGTCCATTGTGGCAAAGATCGGTAAGGTTTTGATGGCGCCTTTCCTTTAGGAATGAAATATCTGTCAAGCGCTTGCTGTGCCATGGCTTGGTTCGGATATGTTGCAAGAGCTCTACGAAAGTGCCCTCCAGGGTCGCCTGTTTTTGAAGTGAGACTAGATTAGTCAGGGGTGTAGAGCATAGTGTAGAGCGCGAATCAGCTCTAGGGCATTCGAATGAAACTGATCTTACCATCCTGCAATGTACGGACAAAGATGATATCCATGGCAGTTCCCGAAATAACACCCATCTCGCCTCTCTTAGCAACTTCACGGGCAAGCTTCCAAGACGAAATCCGCACACCCATCCCACCTTGAATGATTTTCGGTAGTGGTTTCGTCTTTTTTGAGGGTACAATTAATGGTTGAAGAAGGATGGAAGATCTTTTGTAAAGCAGACTCGATGGATTTGGCGCTTTCTTCAGAGTGAAGAGCGGAGGCGACACAAACGAAAGCGCTCCTTGTAGACCGCCGCTGGTTGCCAGCAGCAGAGCTGACAAACCAATTGAAAAAGAGTTCATTATTCTCAGTTTTGTCGGAGGTGATACGCTTTTGCTATCCTTGAGTTTGTTGTGGTGAAAATGAGGATGATATGCTTTGTTAATGTTGTGCTGATACTAGTCTTGTGTACTTTGGCTCGATTTGAAAATGGGAAGTGATGCTACAAATAATGCGAATGCAGCTTGTTGTCAGTAGTTGTGAGAGCGTTCTGCTCAAGCTTTTCAATGATTGCTTGTTGCTTTGTTCTCCATCCGTGCATAGACGTACAACCAGTGTTCTCATTCCGTAAAAACGGAGTGTAAAATCCGACGACGCAAAATGAGAACGCAGCTAACGCAGAAGATTCAAATAAAGAATAAGATAATATCTAGGTACGATATCGGAGAGCAGAGAGAATAACCTGAAAGGGTGACTACTTATTGAAAATATCTCTGCCCATCTTAGGCCTGCCCAATACTAATGTTTATCATCACTCTATGATATCTTCAGCCTGCCCCAACATGAACGCAATACCTGATGGGTACATACAAGATAGATGGGCACCTCTAGAGAGAGATTGTCGCAATCAAGCACCCAGCCAAACGCCAAATATTGCTTCCAGCCAGCCGTATTCATCTGGTATCGAGTCTCAAGTAGAATCTCAAGTTCATCCGGAGACTCGGATGGGCTACCTGTACGCTAGATCTTTCTCTAGATACAGTGTGAGTGCAGAGTAATGAGGTTCGAGTTGTGCAGGCCATTTCCCAGTGCAGATGGGGCACGCAATTTCATCGACAAATATTGTGAACTTTAATCTAGCAAAATTAGGCTTGTAAATATCACTCTCTTTCCTACCATCCTGAATCCAAATGTATGTATTGCACTTCAAAGATGCATCAAACTAGTTCATATGCACTGGCTATAGGTTACATGGCCACTTGCATAGCTCTCGAATGATGCACTTGAGATTACGAGGTTCCACATAAAAGGGCTGCCTAAAACTTGCCTCGCATCGGGTACTACAATGAGGCTTTTAGCCGACGAGAAGTTAGTATTATGACGGCCTTAAACCAAGTGGACTTGTCTATTTTAGTGAAATCAAGATTGGAACAAGAAAATAATTAATACTAACTCTATGTGAAGTAGATAGGCAGTAGGGGTTGTGAGATTTGTTTTTCATGAAACCAGCGCTTCTAATGGATGCTTTCAGGATACCGTCAACAATGCATTGCATTTGCTCAGTACAAAAAATAAATTGAATAATTCAATATTTTTGGCTGAACAGATGAGCCAAATGGTTGATGCATCAATCGCTTTTGTCCAAGAGTAAAGGACTCCTGACTCAATAGCAGGTACTTGACACTACTACTACAATTCTGGTTTGATTCTGGCAATGTGGTCGTATTATATGATGAATATTTTATTGCTCCATCAGAAGCATACTATTTGAGTAAGCAAAAACCTGAAATCTTAGGACAATTTCTTTTTTATAACCTGTTCGATGATTAATTGCAGTATCATTGTATGACAAGTGTGAATAATCAATGAAAACATCACACCATTTACCGCATCTGGAAATGCCACCAGCAAAGATAACAAGTATGTTTAATGCATTGGTCAATGTGAGATTGTTCCATCAGTTTGTTCATTAGAAAGTGTAATTGTTACAATAAGAGTCAATTGACTCTACAAATGATTCCACATTCCATCACTCCATCCAACCTCTGTCATCGCACCGCTCAGATATTCCTCAGATCAAAAACATGGAACATGGGCATGCCATGTGTACTGCCTAACAGACTCCCAGAAATATAACTCAATTTATTTGGGCTTGCCTCATTTTCCAGTGTAGGCTCCGTAAAGGTATTGGTTAGGATCACCTCCATCAGCCAACCACAACGCAAAGTCCGCATCATCCTTGCCCTTGGGCCAATCACCAACAATTTGAGGAATCTTGCTCACAATCTCATTATGGTTGGCAAATATGAACACCTTCTTCCCGCGGGCATTCAGCCAGTACTTTTCCTTCTCAGCTCCCTCCTTGTACATTAGCTGACACTGGATGGCTTTGTCCTGCACATCGGCATCGCGCACCTTGAGCTTGATCATGAGGCAGCAGTTGTATCCAGTCATGCCTTCACAATTGAAAGCAGGGAGCGCCCTGGCACCGGCAGCTTCAACTTTGACCGAACCATCAGGATTGGTCACTGCAGCCTCCTCCTTGGCAGCGTCAAGCTTAGCTTCTCCATCGAGTTCCTACAATGGGGTTACCATCGCTTTTGGAGCTAGCGCCGTTGGTTGTGCATCCGATGACCAAGACGGGTTCGATTTCAACAATGAGCGGCTCGTAGTCAGGAGAGTTGGGATCGGCCGCGGGGTTGGTGGCGGGATCAGCGTTGGGGGATCCTGCATCGGTTTCCGTGGCTAGGATGGGAGGGATTTCCGCCTCTTGGTCGGGTGTGGCTGGTTTTCCGGAGCCATCCCATTCACTAATGCCAAGAAGAAAAGAAAATGAGTACATGAGTACATGTGATAATATTATATGTGAACACGGATTTGAAAAACTTGCTTGCACCAGAGAAAACCAATATCAAGTAGCATGGCAATAAAAAAACTTACAAGTCATAGTAAATTAGTGAATCCCCATCCCTGCCCACAACCATGTTGTAATCGTCCATCTCAATCACAATAGCATTGTACCAAGTGTCGACTTTTTGGCGCTTGCCCTTGATGATTACCCGGATGTACTGGTCACGCTCACTGAAGTGGGATATGATTTCCTACGTAGGTGCGTGAATGGTGAAAGGACATTTGATCATTTAATGAATATATTAGTTAGTGATCATGGTTCAATTTCAGTTATTTGTCATGTGACATGACAGATAAAGTTGCAATGTCAAGGTAAGAAAACAGATTCTTTTTCTTACATCGTCAATAAACGCTTTGCAGAGCATGGCACTCATTTTCTGTTGGACGCATATGGGCCAGGTCTCATTCGTCACGGCCATGATCTAAAATATAATAGTTCGAAAGAAAGAATCATATGTGAGATGAGCTACAAATGGTTTTTCAAAATATATAGCACAATCAAAGCCATTCAAATGAGAAGTCATTGTACTAGCTCACCCTCTGGTTCATGTAGTCATCCACGTCCATGTCCAACTCTTTGATACGGCCTTCCAAACGACGCTTGGCTGGTCCTTCGAAAGGTGAGGCGACTGCCAATCCTGCTGCTGCCGCAGACGAGCCAAAGCTAAGCGCGCCATTGTAGGTGTAGACAATAATGGCAGAGAAGACGGCGAGGCCGGGGATGAGTGTGAGCTTGGATGCGGACACCATAATGATGATGATGTGATATGATAGATTGAGTTCAGCGAATTGTGTGAGGGTATGTGTTCTCTTCGTTGTGATGCGAGGAGAATTTTATGACCATTGTAGGTGTGAATATCATCGTATGCCCTTTTTGTTCGATTGGAAGCACGCACGCAGCCAAAGATCTGGTAGAAAGGACGGACGCCGACGCAGGATGCAGGATAGAATAAGCTTCATTTGCTAGCTCTTTTATTCATTCTTCAGATGGCACGTCGAATTGATTTACCTCCCAATTTGTGGCTTGTCTTTGTTGCATGACTCGACGGCATGGCGATGGCATGGTGCCTGATCTTTCGTTTGCGCCAGTTATGACAGGTTATGACCTCTTCAAATTGTGAGCATTTCTCAAATTTTTGTTTGCGCCGGTTCACACCAACTCACCAGGTACTTTACCTCTACCTACATAACTAGGTGTGTAGGTACAGCCCACCAAAAACCATGATCGAGCCCCCCAAAAACTACTGGGCACTCTACTAACAAAAAGTAACAAACTTTTATCATAACTGTCAAATAAACTCTTATCATAACTGTAAAATACCTATACTAACTTGCTGTTCTCTTCCACCACTCTATCAATATCTGTAAATGAACTAGGTGACGTCCGATTAAGACGATCTAACCAATCTTTTGGTGCCTTTCCACCTGTATACCATTCATATATATCAATCCACATAACTGGCATGAGATGTCCACTATCCAACACAACATGGTTCTCCCCGCCAACTATTTTCAACCCTTTGGTTCCAGCCAATACAGTTCTATCATCTTGTCCTCGTGCTTTGGATTTCTGAGGCCCTCTTCTTTTCCCCTTCGTCTTCCGTTCAATGATCAGCCTGGAACTCATCACTTCACCCTTTAGGTTCCCCTGCGACCTTTCGGTGATCTTGTTTATTCTTTGCCTGTGTGAAGGCATGCTACTGAGCGTTTCCTTCGTGTCGGCAAGTGTGCCATTGTACGCTTCGTTGCTCTCCTCTGATATCAGACCTGCCATGTGGTAATGATGCACAAATCTGCGAATAGTGCAAAACATGCCATGGTATTTGTTGAAACCCTTACCGGGGAATGCATCCTCCCACCGACACCACAACCTCAACAGCTTTTCATCCAATACAGTGGGAGATCGTTTCCTCTGACTCTTTAAAAAGCAGCCGATGTCAAAGATAGCATCCCCCAAGCGCTCCCATTTCACCACCTCTTCGCTTAGCCAGTGGTGTATATCTGTTTCAGGTGAGTACATGCCAAGCAACGCAGCAAATACCTTCCGACAATTTTGTACACTGACCAACCCGGCTCTGTTGGTTTGATCCAATCCGCTCATCTTCATATCAAGCCGCCCACCTGCACGAGATTCAATCGTCTTCCACAAAACATACTGAAGGTCGCTTTCCGGTCTCTTGGTCTCTTTCTTCGGCCTCGCCTTTAGCAGAGTCTCGAACACCTTAAGACCAGCGTGTATTAGGTTGTAATCACCTATACCCTTCTGTCCTGATAGCTCCCTCAACTCTTCCACCAATTGATCCTCCTCCTGGGTGGCTAGCTCCACCTTATCCTGGCCACTGGCCGCTTTCGCATTCTTCCTTACCTTGCGGATCTTTGCCTTGATCGCCTTGTAGTCCTCTTCTGCTTGACACTGCTTGATCTTGGTTTCGATGTCCTTGATTTTTGCGTCGACCTCACCTTCAATGTTGGCAAGACGGACCTGCCAATCACAACCTTTCATCTTGTTCTTGATGGCACCCCCAATGGATACCCAATAGTGATTTTGATGACCGCACGGTGTGTGCATTATCCCGTTGTTCTGTTTAATACATGGGATGTCTAGTATAGGAATGTTGAACGAAGATCCAACTCTTGCGTTGTCACGCTTGTGAGCAGCCTGGGTCAACCTGTGCCTCCCGCCACGAGTGAGTCTCTGCCACTCCTTGCTTGTTCGTCCAAAACACAACTCACCCTCTCGGTATGGAGCGTCCACGGGAACGGGCAAGCCAGCTAGGTTGCCAATCAAATCGACCACTTCATCTGGTAGAGTTACCGAGGCCACGGCCTCCCCTTTCTTGTCTGCCGCCATGGCTGATGCCGCTAACACAATTCTCCGAAGGAACATTCTCATTAGCCATTGGGGCGGCGTCCCGAGATTGTCTTTCGACACCATACAACATGGCATGGGAAAGCCCACGGTACAAGTCCCCTGTCCAGACAAGATGTTAATCTGTTTGCCATCGTTACTTACGTGACCCGATATTTGGTGACATTGGACAAATAGGCTGCCCGCTGAGTTTTGTCCTAACCTGAACTGCTCATATAGCTTCCATGACGCGATGATTTTGTCGGCCGATGCAAACTGTAGACCCACGACAACAGAAGCATCGTTGGCGGAAGTGACGAGGCGTAGGTCAACACCCCCCACTTCAATAGGGATTGGAACTGTTGGTGGGTGACCAATTTTTCCTGCAGGATTCTTACTCCAAACCACGAGAGACTCAGAAATCACAAGACAGGTGAGATTAACACACAGTTGACGAATTGTCACTGGTGGTAATACAGGTGTGGGTTTGAAGACAAAACACGTGCATATGCTTGCCGTGCGTGTTTTGAGTGTCAACCCAAACAAATGATCATCGACAAGTGCCTGTATCGCATCCTTCACTGGAAAGTTCGAATTACCAATCGTCTTGACTTCATTTTCATAGTTTTCGGCAACCGGCCCCTCAAGACAGGCAAACGACTGAACATAGAGAGATGAGTTTCCTCTATATCTATTGCATATCCTCCAAGTGCCGATGAAATCAGAATCACTCTTGTCAAATCCAACTGTGACAATGAGTTGGTTTAACAACGATGACACTGACTGGCTCGCACGGAATCCCCCGTCCATAAACATCCGCCTAAGCATCGATGCGAGCAGGTCCAATGGATATGTACAATAATAAAAATTGCACATACCTCGTTTGTTCCCAGTCTTGGTTATGCTGCAGTCGGGAATGGACACAAGTGTTGAAGGAATAACGCCTTCTTTCTCTATGCTCCCAACTACCTTCCTGATGTTTGCCGGTAGTATTGACAGCTCTGGGATGAAGGCGCCGAGGGTCTGCTTCATGCGATAAAGGGCGTTGGTGCTCCCCTTCATGTGGTCCCTCATGGCGATGCACTGATGACCGTCGAGCTCCGTCGCAGATTTCTTGAGGATTACACAATCAAAATGCTTGGCTACCAATTTCAGCACGGATTTCACGTCGGCACCTGAAGCCTGCATGGACTGAAGAGAAGATATCAGGGATCTTGCGTCCCTCACAACCAATCGACGACGTACTCTAGAGTTGTTGATGTCCCTACGCCGCTGGTACCATTCAACCTTGAATTTAATGGACCTTTGTCCTTGACCACGAGTGGCGAGAATTCCCTCCCCGGTTACCGGGTCAGCGCGCTGTCTCAGTATCGTGGATGCAAATTGCTCCATGGCCTTCGTTGGTGACGTGAACTCTCGTCGCATCAAGACAGAGTCAAAAGACTTGGCGTCGACGTTCATCATTCCGTCAACAACATCAATAGGAGGAGCAGCATCGACGACTACATACTGTACAACAGACCGTTGGAGGTTTCGAATGTGCCTCTCTGCCGCGATTGCTCTGTTGGTTGCAGCCTTGAGAAATTACATTCAATGCCGGTTAATTGTCAGTTTTTACACAATGACAGAAAGTATACCGCCAATAACAAAAACACTCACGTTCCTCGCCTTTATGGCTGCAGCTGTTGACCGATTGGCTTCGGAGATGGCCTGGGAAACAGAGATTTCATATTGCTGGGTGCAGTATTCCAAGCTGGCACGGTGCGTGGCTTGGGAGAGGTCACATTTAAGTGAGGTAATGGACTTTTCAAGATGCCTTTTTTCTAGAAAAAGATTAGAGTGGAGTGAAGAAATCTGTTGATCCTTCTGTTTTAGTTCACTTTCGTGATTAACCTAAGCATGAGATGAAGGAGCAGTGAAATAAATAGTTGATCAGTGGAGAAAAAGCAAATGGCCTGGACAGACGGACTCAGACGGACTCACCTTGAGTGAAGCGATCTGTTGATCCTTTTGTTTTAGTTCACTTTCGTGATTAACCTTAGCACGAGATAAAGAACGGGGAAGTATATAGTTGATCAGTAGGGAGAAAGAGAATGGGCAGGACAAACATACTCAGATGGACTCACCTTCAGTCCAGCCAAATATGATGAGGATGACTTTCTTGAACGCTTCAGTCTACTCTCCCCCTTCTGTCTCTCGAGTTCCACTCCCTTCCGTTTCTTCTTCCTCTGTTCTTCTACTTCCGTATCCTTTTCTTTCATACAGGTCGCCAGGGCCGCAGTCACTCTATTGTGCTTCGCCTTATGAGTTGCCTTCAATTTTGAAATGGAGGTGGTGAATCGATCAGTGCGGTCCTTCAGCCTCGTACCTAGATTTGTCACTTCGTTTTGGAGAGTGCTCTTTTCATCCTTCATTCGAGCAACAGCATCATTCCCAGCCCTGCGCTCCTCTTTGACATCCTCCTCCAACTGGGTATTGTTACGTTTCAGAGAGGCTACCTCTTGGGCTTGAACTGTGGCCTTCTTGGTTGCATACAATAATCTACGTCGAAGATTACGTTCGATGCGTTGCTTTGAACCCAACCCAGATCCATCCCCTCCCACCCCCTCATCATTGCCAACCACCCTCTGAGATGGCCTCCCCCCTCCGTCTCCGCCAGAATGTCGTTGTCTCCCATTCCCTCCCTGGTCATCGTTGCCCCCCACCTCAAGATTCACAACACCGGCATGGAGGCTCCTCAGAGATGGCCTCCCCCCCACGCCATTGTCGGTTACATTTGGAAGCCTCCTCCGAGATCTTGACGGAGAGACCATGGCACCAGGACGGTGTGCCTTGGACTTATTCCCCTTTCCTCCTCTGCTTATTTTGGATTTCCCCCTCCTTCTTTTTTTGGGTTTGGAAGATGAAGGATCCATTTTGATGAAGAAGGGTGCTTCGGGATGCCTTGCTTTGACGATTTGTTTGTCATGCAGCTTCGACGAAAACCAAGAATCCTCGCCTTCAGTTGGGTTGGTAGGTATTAGCCGCGAGAATCCGCAACAGAAGATGGAACGGAAGCTTCAGACGAATGCAATGGGCGGGATGGTCGGCAGTGAGGTGCAATGACAGGACGTGCGCACGCACGCAAACCATGGCCGAAAAATGATTCAACGTGGTTTGCGTGCGCGCACTTTGAAGGGCTGCAGCTTTTGCAATGACACGACGTGCTCACGCACGCAAACCATGGCCGAAAATGATTCAACGACAATTGGTTTGCTTCGATTTCGATCTTTGGGCGCACTTTGAAGGGCTGCAGCTGTTCCAGCGCACACTGTGGTGCATGCCACGGTTTCACGCTTCAGATGCGCACGGCACATGATGAGACACGTGCGCCGTATATGGGGGATAGGCCTGAGTTGTATGGAGGTCATCACTGGAACAGCTGCAGTGAGGCTGGTGCTGACGACTCTTATTGGTGTAATTGGAGGTTGTGGTCTTCGGAGTTGAGTGGGATTTTCAGAATCGGCGAATGAGTGAGGAAACGTGAGAACGGCCAAACGGACGACGGAGGCCAGACAGACTGTGCCCACCAAAAAGTAAAGTGCCGTTTTGGCCGATTTGAGTTGGTGTGGGTTATGACCTCTTCAAATTGTGAGCATTTCTCAAATTCATGGAGTCATTTTTGCTAAAATTTGGCGGGAATGTAGTTTTGTATGATTCCTCCGCATGATCCAAACGTGACGTACGGTACATACAGGCCCGCCTCGCAGATGACAGTATGGACAAGCGCGTGTGAATAATGTCCCACGTGTTTACTATATATTAATTCCTATTTATGGTCCCATAGAGAAGTTGTAAGATACTCCTATTATTTCTAGTCGCTACTTAGTCACTACGAAATCCTCTCAGTCGGCCATCCTAAATCTAGATCGAGATGGGGGCACACAACGAACATCTGTGCCCACTGTATGGTGATTACTGGCCAGCCAAGGCATAATATGCCCCCACTAGACAGATGAATTGGTTTGTGTAATCAATGAAGGGATCAAGTCTCTTTCTGAAATGTGTGTTGGAACTTGGAACCAGCATGAACACACGGAGCAACTTCACCAAGGAGAGAGAGTACCCCCCAATCAAACCGAAGGAATGCGGTTTGAGAGAGGCAGAAGATCATAGCTTTCGGCAGTTTCTTGGTGCAACGCATCAACGCACCCTACCACTGCTGACTAGAACGTACATCAAGAATTGCGTGATCGAGGGAAGGCTCAACATTAACATCCCAGCCATCACAATCTTCTTTGGCGAAGGCTCCTTCAACCACTCACTACTATCACCCTGGGAAACGCTCTTGTCTAGGAGTAGCCCACATCCAACCTTGCCAGCGGTTTGCAACATGCCAGGAGCCATCAATTTCCAGTAGGTTGCAACTGCTGACCAAGCAACAGACGGCACGCTTCTACTGACATAAGATGTGATCAGAGCAGATTTATATGTTGATGGAACTGTGGCGGCATCAGTCACACATGCAGATACAGTCACAATCGAACTTGAAAGGGCAAGCATGTACAACCTTGGCAAGAAAATAACAGCAACCCTGGACAGGAAACAATGTAAACATTGGGCATGGGAAGCATTGCCGAATATGAGCTCAGTTTTCCTCCTCTCGCCACCATATTATTTTGGATATAGGGAGGACCAACACTACCAGATTGCAATGTCAGCATATAATCTGGGACAACCATGCCCAGTGATGGCCCCAGTTATAGATTTTTACTGGGAAGACAGTTGTAAAACTCAACAAATACGATACCGACCTTGCAATAGCAGCACTACCAATCCAGGGCCACCAAGTATTGCATTACAAGCTGCAGTCGACAGTCCAAGCCATGATGAACACGGATGTATTTATACAGAGAAGGAGGTGATGCACTTCCTGCTCAATAAAGTTGCTGGTGATGGCCTCTACATTGCACCTTATACTGGCCACAATGTGGGATAACCTCTGGCACCACCATCCTCCTCCATATCCAATTGGATAAATTGACAGGACCTGTTGAGCCCACGTGGGCAATTTTAGATTTCTCGAATGACGCTAAGCGCACACTCAGCGTCGTATGTTATTTTGGTGTAATCTGTCCCTGACTGCCCCAACCTCACCAACAATGCAATCACGACCGTTGGTCCTTTGAGCCATACTACAAATATACCTCCCTACTCTGGACAACCGGGGAGGGGGGAGACTAGACCCATCGGGAAAAAGCTCTAAAACCCTTAACAGGTTGGTGTTATTCATCGCCCACTGGCATGTCTTGACGCCAATTATCACATGCCTAAACAAACACGAATCATCATGATCTTAACCATCACCCCCATGCACTACTACGGACAAGACCTCCAAAACGACTACAAATCACCTATGCTCCTTGTACCTGTCCTCTGAATAAACCGGCCTCCATCTTCTTCTTTCAGAGTCGACCACGCTGTAGAACAAACGATATTCTATCCATCCAAAACGAGTGAAATGCAACTAGAAAATAAGATCTTGACCTCATCAAAATGTCTTGTAACTCAATATGTCCACTCACCCGCTCTTCGATTTTCAATCACGCACAAGATACAAAATCATACAAAAACAAAGCAATTCCTCCAACTAGTTTTGAACATGTAATCAACGAATCTCACACATGTGGACATGAAAGTCGTCGTTTTGTATAATTTATTATTGTATTTTGGGGTCGAAGCACCAAAGAATTGGTGGTCAAATAGCAATTGCTAAAATGGTAGATCCAAAGGTAGTCCATTATAAAGTGGAACAATATGTGTGTAGATTTGGAGAGGATGGGCAATAGAGTAACAAAAAAATTGAGCTGTTGGTAAGCTTGATTTTAGATCAAGTGGGCAGAAATAGATAGGGGGTAGCATTGGGGGGAGATTTGCTGGCTTTTGTAAGATCGTTGAGGAGAAAGGAATTATTCCTGTGGTTGCAGAGGATTTTAATGTATCACCGGAGAAGCTGTTTGTTTTCCTTTTTGATAAAGACACTCCATCAGGTGACAAGGAGGAGCAGATCCCGTTGCCGCTGGTGAAGCGTCAACAGCATCAATAAACATGACTCTTCACATACAGTCAATGTTGGTAGAGTAGGAAATTGTTTTGAAAAAGGTGACACAGCCACACCATGTACCAGCTGAGGAAGTCCCTTTTGGACATGATAGTGCAATCATTCAGAGCATCTACAAATGGATTCATGCCCAGCATCTTCTCCTACAGAATAGTCAATCTGTGATGAGAGATAACAAGCTTTCAGTTTCATTATGTGCATTGCAATTTATATAAGCGGTTCCAGTAAGACAGCTGGAAAGATATATCTGAGTATCTTTTATTGATGTTTCATTTTGTTGAAACATTAATTTTTATTCCAACTCAACCATGATCTAGAATCTCAGTAACATCTTGACTATGTGCTATGTGTGACAAACAAAACAGCCGCTCGGTGCTTTTTGACATAACCAATACCATTGTCATCTCTTCTCAATGGATTTTTCAGTTTGAATGGCAAATACAATCAAAGAACTGGCGAGTATTGAATGTTGCACTCAATCCTAGAATCTAAAAATACATTAAATTTACTTTTGCATTCAAACCTGATGTGGTATTTTCCATTAATA
>JALLAS010000035.1:0-21929 GCA_036939415.1 Detonula confervacea | reverse complement strand
CCAAACGCCGTTCTTACCGCCGGTACAACGGCGTTACAACGGCGGTAAGAACGCCAGTACAACGGCGTTACAACTCCGGTACAACGCCGGTACAACGGGGACCAGACCGCGCGAGCTCCATTTTGAAAACCTTATTTCGTACGTACATATGTATCGTACGCAGGGCCTCATACAGGATCTTGCAGACAGATGGCATGGATATGGGATATATTTTTGCATATGGATATGTTGACTTTCGTACATAGGAATACGTAGAAAAAAAAGGGCATAAATAATGTGCACCGTAGGGCAAATTTGCCCAGACAAAAAATGAATTCACATGTGACATGCAAACATCACGTGAATTCACGTGTAATGGAGAGGAGTCACGTGAATTGGTAAATTTGCCCAGGGCAGAAAAACGGTACAATACGTACTCACAGGCTTTGATATTGTTTGATATCATTATTTGGTGAATTGAGTCTGCATCTCTCGCCACTCTCGCGCGCTACTGACTGTTCCATACATCCCGCAGCAAGGCGGCTTGGACTCATCGCGATATGGGCATTCCAGCAGCACTCGCTGACTGCTGCGAGGATGATCATTATGTCAACGGTGCCCATGGCACTATATCGGAGCAAAAAGATGAGGCATTTTATGACAATCGATCAGATGCCGAAGATGATATGGGAAAGGGGTGTATTAAATTTCCCAGTGAAATCTACGGAAGGAGGCGTGAGCTGGATGTGTTGTGCAGCGTTTATGAGGGGCTTATTTCCACAACAAATAATATTGAAAAGGTTTGTGAAGAGTATGATCGAACAAGGGTGGTGTTTCTGTCAGGATACAGCGGCGTGGGTAAAACCTCTCTTGTGAATGAGTTCGTAAGACATGTCGAAAATGTGTCAGACTGGCCAATCATGTATGCAATCTGCAAGTGCAATGAGCAAACAGCTTGCGCAACACCATTTTCATCGATTACCCAAGTACTTGAATCATTGTCAATATGCATAGTCAGAAGAAGTCATGTGGATGAGGTGGGAAACGCTTCAGACAATGGCATGTATACCAAAATGATGAGTAACATTAGGGAAAATGAACTAATTGGGCCTGAGATGAAAGGAAATTACATTTTACGAACACATTTCCCAGTTTTGAATACACTCCTCGATCATTGCAATGATGGAAAATCCCAGCAGAGAAATCTGGCGCAGAGCTTCAATTCAACTGCTCAGACGATCATAAATCAATGCATCCTCGAGATTTTGACTGCTATTTGCAAGGCTTTGGATCATCCCTTGATTCTTTCTCTTGACAACTTACAATGGTGGGATGAAGCTTCAATTGCCACTCTTTTTGTTATCCTATCAAGCCGAGAGCTAGAGAACGTCATGTTCATTTGTTCATATAGATCCAACGAAGTCCATGCAGCTCATTATTTTACAAAGCTGACGGGAAGCATCACAAAATCAAGAAGTGGCAATATGGAATATCTCAAGACAGTGAAAAATATAGATTTGTTCAGCCTCTCACCTCAAGTTATTGCTGAGTTCATATCTTTCTGTGTGAAGGAAAAAGACGTCACCAATGTAGCTAGCTTGACAGAAGCTATCTATGCTAAGACAATGGGCATTATACCATACGTCAAACATGCCTTGGAGGAGCTTGTCAGGAAAAATGTCCTGTTTTAGTGAGTCCTATGAAACATTATTTTACCTGCTTATATCGTTTTGAGTGTGATTGATGCTCAATTCTTCATTGTATTATTGTGAAAGCGACATGATGTGCTTCGAGTGGAGGTGGCCTACGTCTAAGGCAGAGTTAACAATTGCCTTGCCAGATTACCTGAAAGATGACGTAGTAGATCATATCAAGCTCAAGATCAAGGAGCTTCCTCTTGAAACTCAAAGATTGCTACTTATCATGGCATTTACACCAAATACGTTGAATGTATCAATATTGAGGATGCTGATGAGCAGTGAAGACCAATTGTATGATGAGATCACAATCAGTAAACTCCTGAAACAAGCATCAAGTGATAACATGCTGGTTTTATCAGTTGAGAGTAGAAACTTTGTCTTAGCGCATGATAGAATGCGAGAGGCATTGCAAGAATTTGGAGGTGAAATAGGCTGCAGTGATTTGTTGCTTCACATTGCAGATGTCTTGCTGACTCAGGTTCACGACCCAGGTTTGGATTGGTGCCGTTATGTGGCTGTTGATATTCTTAACGCTCTTCCTCCCCACAAGACTGATTGCATTCACCTGACAAATCTGACCCTCTCGGTCTCCAAGCTTGCGAGGAGCGCAGGGGCTTTTGACAGAGAAAATGAGCTGCTGCGACAAGGTATCAAGTGTCTAGATTCTTCAGGGATCACATGGAAAGATGCAGCATATCGCCTTTCTCTAGATCTTTACAATGCAGTAATTGCATCTGACATGGATTTAGGCTCCTGGAACAAGGTGCAACTGTCCATTGAAGAAGTTCTCGTTAATGCCAGATCACTCGAAGACCAGATGGTAGCCTATACGCATCAAGTCTTGTGCCAGCACGAACGGACTCTCAGCTACTCAATGGGGGCTGAAGAAGGAGTGAGATTTTTGAACATGTATGGCTATGATATCTCCTCGTCTCCGACAAAATCTTGCATGGTGAAGGAGGAAATCAAACTCAAGATTGCCTTACGAAATCGTCCGTACTCGTGCCTCGATACTCTTCCAATCACGGATGAACCTATCCTCTCGCTGTTTGGGCACACGATGAGGTTTGCATTATTTTCATCAAAGGAAAGACTATTGAGAGTGCTGGCTTGGAATGCAATCCAATGTGCCCTCAAAAAAGGAATAGATAGGTATGCCGGGCTGGATGCTAATGCTGATTTTGTTCCCATATGTCAATTTTGATCTCACTGCATGTCACCAAACAGGTTTTTCCCAACAGTTCTTGCAATCCTTGGGACGTCGCTGGCCAAGCACGAGCAGTTTAAGGCTGCGCATGAAGTTGGAAACACTGCTCTGGTGTTATCAGAAAGAATATGTTATGATAAGAAAATGTGTGCGCGAGCAAAGATGATGGTATATTCTGGGATTGCATGTCAATTGCACCCTTTTCGCAGTGTAGCACATCATCTTCTTAAGTGCCACAAAGACTTGAAGATAACAGGGAGTGTGGAGCCAGCTCTTGATAGTATACTGAATTATTTCCACTCTATCTTTGCAGCAGGTCTTGAGCTAGGTGAGGAGCAACTATCACAAGCACTAGCATTTCACTATTTCAACAAGACTCAATCTAAACTTTTTGTATCTCCGCCCAGGCCCACTTCTTGAATCGAAGTTGCATGTTGCAGAAAAGTATTGCACGCAAGAAAGAAGATCATTTTTTACATCATTTCAGATATTACGGCAGTTCGCCTTGAATCTACGCCAAAAGACAAACAATCCAACTTTAATTCAGGGCGAGGCAGTCCATCAAGAGGCAGCATTGAGTATGATGGGCGACTCGGGCCACTCCTTGGCACTTAGAGATTTTAGCAGTTACCGATTGCAGTTGGCATTTATATTTTGGGACGAAACTTGCATGGCTAAAATGTTGGCAGTACTCCAAGAGTATTCTTTAATGGACCAATCACTCGCAAGATTGCATAACCGCTTATGTTACATGGGCTTAGCTGCGATAGCTTTGGGTAGAAGCAAAAGAAATAACTCGTTCCGGAAGCTAGGGCAAAAAGTGAGTTGGATTGAAATATTTGCACTTTAAATACTTCATAGTTGTTCCCAATAGCTCAACATCCTCTTATTCATAATTGTGACCTGCACATGTGGCAACTTATTAGTGCATGAGGTATTTTTCACGCCTAACAAATCATGGCTCAATGAATGCGCTCCCGGTCTACCTTTTCATGCAGGCTATGAAAGGGCCAAGCAATGCTGCTTTCAAAAAAGCAATCATTGCATGCTCTGATGCAAATATGATGCATTTAGAAGCAATGACAAGAGAGCGCTATGCTGCATTTTTGGATGAACAGAATGCCACAATATTGGCCAATAATCAGGTCACCACCGCGTATTGGCTCTATCAAGATTGGGGAGCTGATGCCAAAGCATTGGAACTTCTACAGTCTCATCCCTTTTTGGAGGTGAGAACCATTTTGACAATATTTTTATACATAAGTCTACCATGAACCATTTTGACCCTGCTATGTCCATTACATGAAGCTTTCGAAGCGTCAAAATAAAGTAAGCTTCACCATGAGCAATACTGGATCTAGCAGGACTTTTCGCAGGGGGTCACGCGGGATGTCTTCAGTTGTTGCCCGTTCATACTCTTTCAATTCAACTTTTGAGAGAAGGTCGGTGGTTCTATTGGACCTCTGATAAGCAATGGTAGCCACAAGCTATTCTTAAGCACAGGTTTGTGTATGCAAAAGATGTGCTATGCGACAGCTTAGCTTGTGGTTCTTCCACAAAAATCTTGCACAAAACATTTCCTATTGTACTACACACAAAAGCATGAGGAACGTATTCATCTAGATCCGTTAGTCAGCTCTGCTATCGCCAAAGACCCACGAAATCTAAGGTTAAAGATGAAACCAGCCAGCAGTTACATCCAAGAACTAGAGAGTTGCTGCTGCAGACGGATCTGATACCAGAAAACTTTGTAATAAGTATCATCCTTATCAGTGTGCCTACTCACCGCGCGAGCTTTTGCAGCACAAGGCAAACACTGCTGTGATCTTAGAGCTTACACCTTACACAAACATGCTAGTACCATCCTTAATTCCGATCATATATATACACCAACAAATTATTGTAGGGCCAAGAAGCTGTTACATGGCTGCTACCAAATTTTTCAATGCAAGCTGAATCCTTCTAGACTGCAAAGATGCATCATCATCCGAATCTTGATCCTCTCCATCATCCTGATTGCCTTGTCCCAAAGACCTGGCAGATGCGTCCAGGAATGCTCCAGTCACACTCCCCTCCAACTCAGACATATTGCTCATTCTCAAATGTTTATCAGTTTCTCGTTGATCCTCTCCATATGACGCCTTCGTCAACGCCATGACTATGCCCTCGTTTTGAGATAGCAGTGCCCGTGCATCATCATGCCTGCTCATCAATTCAATGGCCAGGCATGAAGCCATCCGTACCTTTTCCACGTCAGCCCCCTCTCCCCGTGTTAACGCCAATCGACTTAGCGCATTGAGCAGCCCATGATGATGCGCCATGATGACGCAATTCTCGGAGTTAGACGCCTGCGCACGAAACGCCTCGGCAATGCAATCGGTATTCGTCCATGTGGCCGCCTTGACAAGCGCTGATAACAGCGCACCCTGGGCAATCATGGGGTGTCGAATGAGCTCCGCCATCCGCCTCAAGGTGGCACTGCAGTACATCTTCACCTCAAGGCCCGTGTGCTCCCCGCGGAGGGTTACCGCCAGGCACTCCAGAAGGCCAGCGTGATTCGCCATGCGGTCAGTGGTCTCTGAAATTTCGCTGCAAGACATGTTGAAGAGGGTTTCGGCTGCATTAGCACGCGCTTCGTCGTGTGTGCGCAGGACAGGATCGTCTGACCCCACTAGCTCCACAAGGGCCTCGAGGATGGTGCCATCACGGTAGCGTGCCAGTCGGACTGTGTTTTGATCAGAGCAGGCAACGTTAAATATTGTCACAACAGCGTTGCGTCGCGTCTCTGGGTTGTCCTCTTTCATTAATTTCAGCAATGTTTCCAAGACCAAATCGTTCCTTGCCATCTCTGGCACATGATCCATATCTCCATTACTCAAGTTCTATTGTGACAGAAGGCAAGCATTGCGAAGTCAGAGGGTGTGCGAGATGTTGACAGGCAAAATACCAAACAGCGTATGATCGGTCACCGCTCACCATTAAAGCCAAAGCTGAGCACTGTTTCGGGACATCACTCCTCTCATTATGCACCGCCCTGCAAATGTTATCCAAGAGTCCTGGCTCTCTCAGCATTGCCATGCGATTATTCTCCAGTGCAGCGAGGTTAGTTAATGTGGCGATGGTGTTAAATCGCGCTGCTTCCGTCATGTACAATCCCGAACCGGATGTGGCACGTGTGGCGAGCTCAAGTCGTTTCGCCTGCTTGACCTTGGTATCCTCCGATGACTCATCATCCATACCTGAAGTGTGTCCTGCACTGCTTCTCAGACCACCTGATGTGGCCGATGCCCCCCCAATGGCGGGCGCCCCAGGCTTGACCCTATTGTAATTGTGTGTATCAATGATTCGAGTCAACCATCTCAACATTCCCTCGCAATCGCACATTGGCTTCTTTGCCTCTGGTACCAAGCTGTACATGGCCAATACCTTTGTTACCTTTTGCACTGCCAGTTTTTGATCTCTAGTGACAGCCATGGCCACGGCGCGCTCTAGACTACCAGGGACATTGGCCTTTTCTTGGAGTGCCATCCAGACGGCGCGTTCAATTTTTTGAAAGGGTCTTTCTAATACGTGCACCAATAGAGGTAAGATTTCAGTGCCACTAAAGAGAGAAGGTATCAAGAATTGAGATGGTTGTTGAGGTCGGCTAATCTGAGTGCATTCTTTTTGGGCCGTTGCATCTTATTTGTCCTTACCATTCATCCCAAGTCTGTGCAATTGCATCAGGATTAGCCCGGTGGACCATTTCAAGGCACCTAAATAGTTAACATATTAATATATACGACAGGTTATGCTGTTTGAGCTTGGTTTGAGAAAACATGAAATGCACAGCACCCAAGCAAACAAGAGCGACCAAAACAAAAGCCCAATACCAGATACTTACGAACAAATCATGGCAATCTCCTTGTCAAACTCCGACTGCTGCTGCACCGCCAAAGAATTGGCAAGACTCTGCTGATAGCTCAAAAAATGATTCGTAGGGCCACCACTCCCTGCCTTTTTCCCACTATCCATACCACGTGCACCTTCCTCTATCATTGCTTCCCCACACTTACTCAAACGCAATACCAGCCCCAGCTTATGAAGCAGAACAAAGGCACCCCCCTCGCGCAATTCGGCATCATGCATGGCCCTATCCCTGTGATCGAAAAATTCCACCGCCTGCGCCAATGAGGATAGGCGGAGCGAGGTGGGCAATATGGACATGTTGATGGCATCTAATAACTGCCGCAACGGCGACACTGGCAAATCTTCTTCTTCCTCTTCGAATCCTTCCGAGTACATCGAGCGCATTGAACGTGCTGATACTTGGTTGTAAGTGGACATGGAGCCGGATCTGGAGGAGCCGGCCATCATTGCCCGGCGATCCAGCATGGGTTTGGCTTCCGGTTTGTTTGTCGTGTCAAGGGAGTATGCGCATATTTTTTGAACGCATGCGAAGGAATGTGTGTGGCACGTAGAAATATTTGAGAGCAAGAATCGCATATGAAACTAATGAATCACATCGTGTTCCAATATTGTTTGATGATAGAAAGAGAAAAAATGGGCCAAACATAAAGTGCATCACGCCCGTTTCACAAAAACACACGAGCCATGACCTGATAAGATCTTGATTCTCAGAATCTAAATATACAAAAGAATCTCCTACATCTCCAAGCACACAGCAGGCTCGTTTTCGTTCTTCCAAACAGTGAACACGAACTGATACAGTGGAGTTAGTACCACAAACTGTTCTGCTTTTGGGGGGGCTTGGTCTACCCCATGCGGTGGANGGTGGTATCCAGTCCAATAAATTGTTCTACCTTCGCTCCTTGCCCTTGATAGATATTAAGAGTATGTTGAACCATCTTGTTCTACCCCCGCCCAAGCCCAAAGCAGAAATAGGAAAAGCCCTACCTGGGTACAATAATACGTGATACTCCACTGTAACCCAACAGTTTTCAACATTGGAATTGATTCTTACCAATAAGAGCATAACTCCAAACCTTGCACATTTCATGTTTCATAATCTACGAAGAGACTGGCAACAAATATTGTCTGAATAAAGCAACTCGCAGTATCCCTAATCCAAAGCAACTTTCTACTGCCAAAAGTTCTTCCAAAAATATACACATCATATTATCTTCAATGATCTCATAAAGACGAATACAACAACAAAATCAAACAACAAAGACACAGACAAAACATATAATATTATCGACTCACCTTCCCCACTGTTATCGGGATCAGAAGCTCCCCCCGGATCAGCATCATAATATTCACCACCACCAAGCTCTTCCTCCTCCACCGGAATCAAATTCGGTTCCACGCTCTGATAATACGCCGCCTCGCCGCCTTGCATCACCGACGGCTGTTGCGACTGAGCAAGCGGATCCATCGATCGTTGCGGCGGCATACCCGTCTGCTCGGACAATTCGCTCGTGGCCGATCGTTGCGAATTATCCAATAATGGTGCTCCTCCTCCTCCCGTCGGTGCTCGATACTTGGGCCTTCCCCCGCCACCGTTCATGCCTACGGAACCCTCCTCCCGAATGGAATCTTCGCCATTCATCATCAACATTTCTGCATCTTCCACCTCCCCCATGCTGGCAATGCTAGTATTGGCATTCATCCCCGACCGTGTTGCTGCCGTATTGAAACTACGAGTCGATGCGGATCGGTTTGACATGTTGAGGTTATACCCTCGCCGTATCCCCGCCCTATTGCCTCCTTTTCCACCACCCCTGCCCGCACCTCTGCCCGTTGGAGGGGGGCGTTGTCCATAAGCTGCACCGCCTCCTCCTCCTCCTCCTGCAGCTGGAGGAGCGGCCGAAACGTAGCTCTCTCCCAAAAAGTTACGTGTGGCATCTCCGAAGGAACGTTGGGATTGACCCATGAGTAATGCCGAGTAGGATAAATTGCCCGGTCCGCCGCCGCCAGGTCCACCTCCCTGTGATGCACCGGATGATGAAGCACCACCGCCATAAGAGCCATTGAAATTACTGCTACTCAAATCTTTGTCGCTGGGATTGATCGATTGGAACGATTGCATCATGGTGTGCCTGGGCGACGGTCCTCCGGATGTGGGAGCGCCTCCGTAGTGTTGCGCATGTTCCTGCGGATGGGGCAATGAATGGTAATTTCCATCGCTACTGCCGGTGTTGGTGCTGCTGTTGAACTGCATCTGTTGATGTTGGGAGTAAGTGAGATCATTGGATTGGACGGATTTCCGCCAGGGGAAGAGGATATCCATGGTTCAAAGTGAAGGCAATTATCAGTGTAATAGTGAATGATCATTCCATAGTGAGGTGAGGTTGCCGGGCGGGTAGAAAACGATTTTGTCCTGTGTTGTCAGATAAATATAATAAAGATAAGGTAAATCAAAGTTACAAATCTAATATGACATATTTACAAAGAAAATGCCAAAAATTATCCACTAGTTCCTATGATAAGAACATAACAAAACTTAGCGTCATGAATATCCACGTGGCATTATTGTCATCCCTCGCTCCCCATGGCATGCAAAACTCGTTATGCCCACAACAACAATGATGCAAACAAACCACCGGACCGCAGGGCGAAAGAGGTCAACTCCATCTACCGGAGCAAATTCAAAAAACTGGACAAACAGTTTGCGGCAGACATTGTTGGCGACGGCACGGGAGACATTGTAGGCCCGTTCGAATCAGCCCAAGCACGCTTCTTCCGCGGCCAGGTTATCCCCCTATGCGCGGGATGGTTCGGCGAAATCAATGAAGACTTCGAAAAGGTCATAAAACTTCTGGCTTGAGAAGCAGCGGCAGGGGACGACAGAATGGGCCTATCCCCACTCGCTAATTCGGACAAGAAGGGAGGAGCATACACGATAATGCTCAATCAGTTCAGAAGGGCGATAGGCTGCGCAATAATTAGGGGGCAGGCACAACATAAACTGGGACGTCTCCACTACGTCCGTGCGACGGCGGCAGAGGCGGCAAGAGTCTGCAGGGCCAACCACAGCGAAAGCTCGTGGAAGCCATCACAACGCGACAGATCGTCTTGGTACGCAGCAAACACACCGGAATGATATTCAACGTTCGAGCAATTTCGGAACGGACATTATTTCAATGTCCGCTAAAAGATATTCCCTCCTCATCACACAATCACTCACCCATCAAAATCATTCAGTACTTTAACCATTTATTATGATACAAATCGTATAATTATTACTTAAAACGCCTTACATACCAAAAGATGGGATGATTGGTCAATGGCTCAGACATACAGCACACTGTGCCGAAACTCTCAGTATTGTACCTCAAGAAGGCTCCATGTTCATTCCCAACAAGCGTGCAATACATAGTTGCTTTGCTAATCAGCTTTGGTCTTCAACCACTTCAACCTTGTTTCCATCAAGCTTTGACGTTGAGTCAAGATCGAAGATTAACTGGATACCTTGTTCAACATGCAGACAAAAACGGACATTTCCTGTGGGAATTAAAAGGGATCAACAAGGTAAATCCAAAGGAATACTATTTTCCTTCCAAATCAGGCAAACAAAAGAAGTGGGTGAAGCCGCAAAAGTCAAAGCACCACAAATACAGCAAGCCAAGCGCAGCAGCAAGGTCAAAGAGCCTAGCCCATAATAAGAGACAAAGTAAGATTTGATTTTGATCGTTCCTCTTCAGGGTACATTCTTCAATATGGAGAACTTTGTGAAGGCTAGCGGTCTCAACTCCGATGAAGCCGACAGACGTCTGTTTAGAACAATCGGCGGCCATTTGATTGAAGACATTATTCGTGTGAAACACAATGATCCTGGAGTCTATTCCATGGTTTGTGGTAGACGTTATGGTGATTTGGGTGAGAGTGAATGGAGGCGTCTGGGGTACATCCTTGGTCAAAATATAGAGGTTTCATCATTGAAGATTCAGCATCAGCATCCCAACTTTCATCTTATGGACGTGCAGTGGCTGTGCGCTGGGCTACAAAGCAACCGACGCATTCAGACTTTGGATTTGGATGGTGTTGATCTGCAGGGAACTGACAAGTTGTTGAGCTTGGCCCCATTCTTGAGCGACAATTCTAACCTCCACATCATTTTCCTGGCCAATTGTAGCATTGGGCCTGATGGAATCAATGCCCTTGCAAATGCCCTCTCGACACGCTCAGACTTGAGCATGTTGAGTCTAAACAGCAATGATATCGGCAATGATGCATTGCATGGCCTTGTGCTACTAGTGGAGAGGAACAAGAAAATGCATTATCTCAGCTTGTCCGACGACAGGATCGGGGCGAAGGGGTGCACTTCTTTTGCAAGGCTGCTGAGAAATGATGGTGAATCCAATCTGTGTGCATTGTATCTTAGCAACAATGCCATTGATAATGAGTGTGCAATTATCTTGGCTGGATCATTGGTCAAAAACACCCAACTCAAAAGCCTTCGGCTTGACAGAAATTCAGGTATTACTGGACCAGGTTGGATAGCCTTTCTTCACCTCGTCTGTGACACCTCAAGCTTGGAGGATGTGCTAAAGTCAAATCATGCACTTGAATCTCTGAGCTTGCCATATTCTTTGGACTTTGAGAAGGTTGCTTCTGCTGTAGGAGTTGATAACGCCAGTCTTCTCCGTGCATCACTTGAACTCAACGGAGAAGTACAGAACAAATTGTTGGTAAAAAGACGCAAGATTCTTTGGGGACATGTACGAGGTAACCTCAATATAGGAGACTCGCCGATTGCCACATGCGCCATGCCACGCATTCTAGCATGGATAGGGGACAACTCGAATGTGACAGGTGCAAATCTCATCCAATATCATGATCCACCTCTTTCTCCAGCTAGGATGAATACCACCAGGCTTGATGCAATCTACCGTATTCTTCAAAGCAGGCCTGCCCTCTTTCCTCGTGTGAGTGGCAGTGAGGATACCGAACACAAGACAAGTCACAAAAGACGCAGGCGTTCTAAGCGTAAGGCAAACGAACTTGATGTAGGACAACCATGTGACACTCCTCATGAAATTATCGGTGATTCAGCTCTAAAGAGCTGTTTTCCTCTGCTGTTGTTTGGCGGAAGCATGCTATATGGAGAGCCAATGGATACAATTGAGGAGGCTGCGGAAAAAGCCAAGAAGGAGATCAAGGAATCTGAAGAGGAGAGCAAGGATGATGAGAAAGAGGAGTCGGGAAAATAGATGATAGAATGAGTTTCGAAGGGTACCAAGCGGAACATAAAAATTCAATAGAATAGAGATGAATTGACAACGATTGTGGGAACAATAAACCATANAGAGATTTTTTGTGATGAATTTAATGCGTTTGATATAATATGGACGACACTCGTTGTCTATTGACCTTGCTTGAATCTATCACAGATAGTACGCTCAACTAACTAATCCACTCTTTCATCAAAACCTGAGTATGGAAGCCCACAACTACAACTAAAACCTCAAGTAACTGCCCACTGTCACTGAATCAAGATGCTATGCAAAGAAATGTATTTTATACGGAGGATATACTCAGCCTCCAGTACGCCACTGAAGTCCAGACCATCCAAAAGCAGAACAAGGGAGAAGAAAAACAATGATATGTTATACTTGTTATAGCAATGCACTCTACAGCAGTGCGCCTTTCCAAATCTTTTCTGAAGGACAACACCATATCAAGTAGAGCAGCAAACAAACATAAGCGCTACAATGTGGAATGGCAAGGCTGGAAATATGGAGATATATTGATATCTTGGCATGGTATCCATCATTATTGATAGATGCCCTGGAGCAAGTCATGAGGTATGAGGTATCAGAGGTATATCCATGATACGATGTCTTGTGCCTAAATGATGTCAGCCGCAAAATGAATATCTATTTATGGAAAAGAGATCGATGCAGCCGTGGAACGTTTCACATATCTAATGTTCGATGTTGTGTGGTGCAGAGATAAGTGTTCGCTTTCAATTGCGCTTCGAGCACAGACATAATATTGTTCCACAGGGGATGGGGCACACAAAAGTGTTTCAACAAAAGAAGAGCCAATCCATGAGTTACTTAACTCGGTACTGGAGCTACTCCAGGGATCGAGTTCCAATCATCCATTACTCTAAATTGTTTTAATGATTACATCCTTAGTCCTATGGGAAAATATTTACAGTGTGGACATGACCTCGTCGGCAATAGCAATAGTCCTCTCAATATCTTCATCAGTGTGTGCCAAACTCATAAAACCAGCCTCGTAAAGTGAAGGAGCAAGGTAAACACCCCTCTCCAACATAGCTCTGTGCCACTTTCCGAACCTCTCGGCATCTGACTTAGCAGCCTCAGCAAAGTTCTTCACAGGTCCCTCAACGAAATACCATCCGAACATACCTCCAGCGTAGTCTCCAGAGATGGGAAGGTCATACTTCTCAGCAGTAGCAACAATTCCGTCTACAAGCTTCTTGGACTTTCTCTCCAACTCCTCGTAAGTGCCCTCTACTGACAATTTCTTCAATGTCTCAATTCCAGCAGTCATGGCAAGGGGGTTTCCAGATAAAGTTCCGGCCTGGTACATAGGTCCAGCGGGCGCAACCATCTCCATGATCTCCTTCTTTCCTCCGTAGGCTCCAACAGGAAGTCCACCTCCAATGACCTTACCCATGGTAGTGATATCAGGGGTGACTCCGAAGTATCCCTGGGCTCCAGCATAGGAGACACGGAATCCAGTCATGACCTCATCGAAGACGCACACGGCTCCGTTGGCAGTACACAAGTCACGGATTTCCTGGAGGAATTCTTTGGTAGGCTTGATGAATCCAGAGTTTCCAACAACAGGCTCAAGGATGACAGCGGCGATCTCGTCCTTGTTCTCCTCGAAGATGGCCCTGACAGACTCGATGTTGTTGTATTCGGCGCAGAGAGTGGCCTTGGTGGCACTGGAGGGCACACCGGGAGAGTCGGGAAGGCCAAGGGTGGCAACACCGGATCCAGCCTGCACAAGGAAGGCATCAGCATGTCCGTGGTAGCATCCCTCGAATTTGATGATCTTCTCGCGGTCGGTGTAGGCACGGCACAAACGGATCATACCCATGCAAGCCTCAGTTCCAGAGTTGGTGAAACGGACCATCTCAACAGAGGGGACGGCGGCGATGACGGCCTTGGCAAGCTCATTCTCAAGAGCGCAAGGAGCTCCGAAAGAGGTTCCTGTTGGTAATATTGGGTTGGTGAATGACCAGGAAAAGATGAGATATTGCATCAGATGTGTTCCTGTCTAGTCATTTCCTCAACAGCTCCACAAAGTTGTATGGTATTTGCTACCGCTGAAGATTGTCCATTCCCCCCAATAGATGATAAATGCTCTCGCAACAAAATGAAACTTACCCTTGTCCATGGTGGCCTTGACAGCATCCAAAACATCATCGTCGGCGTGTCCAAGGATGGCAGGTCCCCAGGTTCCAACGTAGTCAATGTATTTGTTTCCATCAACATCCCAAGCGTAGGCGCCCTTCACCTTGTCGAAGACGACGGGGTTTCCTCCAACGGATTTGAAGGCACGCACGGGGGAGGAGACTCCACCGGGCATAAGCTGTTTGAGAGAGAAATAGTATGAATTCCATGTTTCGTGAGTAAACAGATATTGGCGTGCACTGTTTGCAAATGATGTGTATGCTGCCTTTTACATTCATGATGAAATTGGTTCAGGATTGGTTCAGGCTATTCATGCACAAAATGTTCTCAATGATGGTTCTTTCATAGAAGATGATTTTTGCATGTGATGTGCTCAGAGTCGCATCTAACGCCGCCATCTATAAGTCATTGTGAATGAGCCTGAACCTTCCTACTTCAACAGCAGTAGACGCATGAGACTGCATCCATCCAGGGGGTTGCGTTGGAAAACTCACAGTCTGGGCCTCGGCGAAAATCTCTTCACTCTTGGTGAAAGTGTAAGTCTCTGTGGTGGTTGCGCGAAGGGCAGTGGCGGGGCCGTTAGCCGAAGGGGCCGTGAAGGCGGACGCACTGCCGAGGGCAAGGAGAAGGGTGGCGCAGGCGAGCTTCATGGTGATAGAGGTTGGATAAAAGGATTGAAAAGAAAATGGTAAATCGAGTTGATTGAGATGCACTTCATTCTTCATTCGGCGCGTGGCGGATGAGGCAAAAATCCTGTGAGATCTAAAGAAGGATATCTTTGTGCGTCAGTTGTTACTATTCCTACGTTGATTGTTGTAAAAGTTGAAGTACTTTCTCAAGATCAAAGCCACGCGTGCCACCTGGAAGCTTGCATTCTTGAAGAATCGACGCACAGACAGGTCGGGTGTATGTAGGTAGGTAGTTTAGTGGGTAAGTCAATAGTAGATACCTCAAGATAAGTACCTCGGTATTATCTCTAATCAGGTCCGATGATGAGGAGCACTACGAAGCAGAAGAAGCCTGGGCCATGGGCACCATGGGCACTATGCACGCCTGGGCGCCAGGGACAAAGATGGCGACAGCTATGGCCAAGCTGGGCTAGAGCATGGGTGCGTCACGGGTGTGTCAAGAGATATCATTCTATTCGGGTAGATTGGCTCTGATGATGACGAGCACGACCACGAGAGGCCTGGATGGGCGCCAGGAGGTGCCAGGAGCCAAGACGGCTATCATGCGGATCCCAGATCCCAGCCAGTGGCATCTATTCCAACAAAATATGTAATTCTGTTTGCAACAAGAAGTTGCAAATAGTTATCTTGTCACATAACATTTTCAATTCCTCATTACAGATAAAAAGGGGATTTCGCGTCAAGGATGTGAAGAATCACTAAACAGGATCGCTACGCCATCATACTACATACTTTATTGTCCAGCTGATGAGTGCAGTAACTCTTGAGAAGCACAAGTCACAACTACTTGGGGTAAAACTTCATTTATGTAACAGACATGTATATTGATAACTCAGTGGGGGTATTGTCTTCTGTTCAATTGCAATCACATAAGTAGAGAAAAAGAGAATGCAAACGTTGTACAATTGTTGTCCAACTCTCAATCTACTCTGCACCTGTAGCTGCAGCACTCCTTCTAGGTCTCTTAGGCGGCGATTCCGCCTCTTTGTTGTCATCCTCTCCAGATCGTTTCGCAACAGCTCCTCCTTTTGCCCTGTCAAATCTTGTAAGATCCAAAGTCATTGAATGGCTCGAGCTGGTCGACACATCCCTACAAATCCCCACCAGCGATTCACTCCTCTCGTAAAACATATCCTTGAGGCTAATCACAATGCACTGAAAGTCTGCGCTCCGTTGACGAATGTAATTGCAGACTTTGAGGACGTTGACATTGTCCAGGGCGGCATCCACCTCGTCCATGATGAAGAATGGAGCAGGTCGGAAGGAATGGATGGCAAAAAGGAGTGACAGAGCAGCAACCGTCTTTTCTCCTCCAGAAAGCTGCTCCATATCCCTGAAACGCTTCATGGGAGGCATGGCATTGAACTTCATCCCGCCCCTGTAGGGTTCATCGGAATCATCAAGACTGAGATAAGCGTTGCCACCCAACGGATGTTTGGAGGATTTGGTCATGTCGGTGTAGATGACCTTGAGAGAGGCGTCAATTTTCTTGAAGGCTGTGTTGAACTTGTGAGAGCGGGCCTTGCGGACCTTGTTGAAGGCTTCGTTGGCCTTTCGGCCATCTTCTTTGGCGGTGTTGAAGTCGTCAACGGTTTCCTTGACCTTTTCAGTCATGGTGTCGAATGCGTCAGAAGCCTGAGTTGTGGAAAAGATGACAAGATTTGTGATCAGTGAGTGATCAGCAAGAGGAAAGGCAAGGCTGCAAAAGTAGCAAAAGAAAAGCAACACTCACCTTCATGTTGGGAGCAATGCCCTCAATCTCCTGAGTCAACTTGGAAATCTTCCCCTCGAACTTCTTCCTCAACTTCTCCTCCTCGCTCGCGCTGCGCCTGGTCTTGAGGTCCTCATCCATATTCGAAAAGTCCACCTTGGACGCATCCTTCCTATCCTTGGTAACATTGGGCGCCTCCCTTTGAGAAAAGTGCTGGGAGTGTGATGCATTCGTCTCTTGCGATTGGGTAGAGGAACGACGGCTGCTTCGCGTGGCAGTTTCGCTCATTTGAGATTCGGCACCCACGGTGTCTCCCTCGTCATCCTCGTCCATTTGAGTATCGGCATCGTCGAGCATCGGCAGCTCCACCTCGTCCACCCTCGCCTTTTGCAATGTTTCGTGGAGCTTCTGACGGAGGACCATGAGGTCACTCTCTTCGGCATTCATGGTCTTGGTGACCTTGTTGAAGTCGCCCTCGGCTTCCTTGAGAACGTTGCGGGTTTCGCGGACGACCTCTTCCTTTTCCTGTTCGGCTTCCTGGGCCAGTTTGAGGGTGGCTTCGGCATCGGCAAGCTTGGCCTTGATTTCAGATACTTCTGATAGGAGTTTTTCTTCCGTCTCCTCCGCCTCTCCCAACTGGCTCTCATGATTGGTCTTCTTCTTCAAGGCCTTGTCGAGCTTACTGTCAAAGTCTTTCTCGTCCTCGAACTTCTTCTTGGCAGACAACTTGGCAAGATGCTCCCGAATGTCAGTCCTCTTCTTCACAAAGTCCTCCCTTGCCTTACCGATAGCCTCGTCGTACGCCCTCAAGTCCGAAATGCCAGTCTCCTCCCTGAACGGAGCAAAGTGCTCCTCCTCCACATCCCGCACCTCCTGCCTCGCCGCTTCTTCCGCCGCCTTCGATTCGATGACGCCCTCCTCGGCCTGCGCCATTTGCTTCTCCAATTTGTCAAACGTTTTCTTGGAGCTCTTGACGAGGGTGACTTGCTCCTTGAGCTTCTTTTTGGTATATTCCAAATCGCTCTTGGAGTATTGCTCCTTGTTGCGAAGGTTGCCAATGGCATTACGCAGGTCCTCCGCCTTGGCCGTGTGACTTCCGGAGCCCCTTCCGGCTTCGCTGTCGAGGGTCTCGCGCTCCACCTCGAGGGTATCCTTCTTGGAACGCAATTCGTCGAGCTTTTGCTCGGACCAGCGCCCCGCCTTGTTGGCGTCGTCTTTCGTAACTCCTCCGGTCATGGTACCCGCCCGGCTAATCACCGCTCCCTTCAACGTCACCGCCTTGACGCGCTCGCCGCCGCCCCTTCCCTGGGGCTGGAAGCAAATATCCCTCGCCACATCCAAATTATCGCACACTACCGTATTTCCCACCGCATACAGCACCGCCCGGCGATGATTCTCGTCCGTCACCCGAATCACGTCCGCCGCCAACCGATACCTCTTGTCGTGCTCGGCCATGGCCCTCAACCGCTCCGTGCTCTCCTGCGACGGAACCTGGAGGGAATCCAACGGGAGGAAGGTGGCGGTGCCGATGCGCTGATCGCGGAGGTACTTGATGCAGTCGAAGGCGGTGCGCTTGGTGTCGACGACGATGGCGTCCATGTCCTTGCCTCCAGCGACGGTGACGGCGAGGTTGTACCGCTGCTGGGAAGGCCGGCAGAGGTCGACCAATCGGCCCTTGACTCCGGGGAAGTGACGCTTGAGCGCTCCGATGGCGTTGAGGATGCGTTCCTCCTCCTTGTCCTTGCGGCGATCGTCCTTGGCCTGACGTAGGGTGTTGTTGATCTGATCGAGTTGGGATTCGATGGTCTGGCGCTTGGCTTGGTAGTCGGAGGCGGCCTTTTGGAGGGTTTGGAGGGTGGTTTCGGATTCCTTGAGCTCGGCTCGGGTCTTTTCGAGACTCTGTTGAAGGAGATAGAGTGAATTCATGCAAAAGAAAAGTTCAAGGTCAGCATTTCAGCAATGTTTCAGCATATGATGTGAGATCCCCTCCACATCACATAATGTGCAGGACGTGATCTTGCTTCGAATCGGTGTATAATTTTGTCTTGTGGTATTTCCACACACTCATCATAACAATCAAACTAACAACCAAACAAAACGCACCTTCTCCAAAGTCTCCTTCCTAGCACTCAACTCCCCCGCACTCCGTTCCGCATCCTCCTTACGTCCCTTCAGCTCCTTCCTCTCCTCCCCCGCTTTCGCGGCCCTGGCCCTCGCGCTCTCCAGCCCCCTCGCCGCGCTCTGCAACTTCCTCCGCGGGGCCACGGAGGCCACCGCCGCGGCGTCCCGAATGCGCTCGTACTCCACCTCCTGCTCCTCGGTGAGGGAGCCGATGCCTCCCGATTCGGATTGCTTCAGCTCGTCGTACTCGGCTTGCAGTTCCGATTCCTTTTCCGTGTGCTCGTCGATTTCCTCCTGCAGTTCGGCGAGCTTTTCGGCGTGGTTGGTTTTTTCCTTCTCCACGCGGGTCGCGGCCTTGGTGTCGGCCGATACCCTCTTCTTCAGGGCGGCGATGGCCTCGCTGCTCTCAATGACGGAGGGCTGGAGCTTGTCCACCTCGGCCTCCAGTTTGATGCGCAGCTTGTCCTTGGACGAACTTGCACTTCGAGCCTTGGAGGCCTCTTTCTTGGCCTGCTTCATCAGGCCCTCCTTCTCGGCGACGATTGCCTGGTGCTCCGCCAAGGATTCTTGGAGTTCCTCCACGGAGGATTCGCGCTGCTGGACGTCGGAGTGGATGTGGAATAGGAGCCATAGGAAGTGGTTGGTTTTGAGGGCGGTTCGTTGGGAGAGAAGGTTGTGGAATCGCTCTGCCTCTTCCTGTGTGATTGGATAGTGGGTGTTGGATGGATACAGGATACAATGGTTGAGCAAGGAATGGCAATACAAACACATCATGTGATGTTGGAAATATCATCTCCACAGAAACAAATGCATTCATCCACCACAAATGATGACACGTCCTCCAACAATCCCATCACATCACATAAACTAACCTTCTGCTCCTTCAAAACCCGCCTCTCGCTCTTATGCTCCTTCGTCTTATTAAACGCAAATATAGTCCTCTGCTCCGCCTCCTCCTTCCCCCTCAAGGCACTCTCGTACTCCTCCCTCAACTCATGACTACCGGAAATGTTCTCAAACATTTCCACCAATTGCTTCGGATTCTTCCTCGCCATGCTCTCCACGTCTCCTTGGAACACCAGGAAATTACGCGCCTTGAGCAGCACCCCGATGGAGGCCAATGTCGCTTCGTACTGCTTGAAGGTGACGGTTTTGGAATTGACCTGATACTCTCCCGTGCCCTTCGTGGTGATGACGCGGCTAAAAATAGTGGTCTTGCCGGTGGGCAACTTCTTCGACAGCCGCGACTTCTTCTTCCTCTTCTCCCGGGGACTCTCCGCGACCTCGTCGTCGGTATCCTCCTCGCCGTCCTTCTTCGCCGGCTCCACGTACACCAAACTAGCACGGGCCGTCAAGTTCTCGTCGCGGGCGGCGCCGGGAGGACGAAAGATTAGATCCTTCATCTGGCTGGAGCGGAGGGCGCGCGATTGGACTCCCAGGACGAAGGAGATGGCGTCCATCAGATTGGATTTCCCGGAGCCATTGGGGCCGATGACGCAGGAGAAGTTGAAGAAGGGTCCGATGCGTTGGAGGCCCGCGTAGGATTTGAAGTTTTCGAGTTCTAGGTAGGTTACTGGCATGGTTGGATATTGCTGTTGTTTGTAATGATGGTGATGATGGTGATGAAAGTGTTGATTGTAATTGTGAGGTTTGTTGCTTTGGATATTGTTCTGTGGTCGCAGTTATTATTGTTTGATATCACGAATTAGATACTCTCGACGCTGATTTTGATACTGAGTGGTCTTTTCTAGCGGCGTGGGCGTGAAGTTAAGGGGAAACGAAGAGGAATAGAGGAGGTGAGATGTGTGGATGATCAACGCAGTGGAAGGCATTGGCACGGAAAGGCATAAAGGGGCGTGATGTGAAACGAAGAGCTGGCGCGACGATCTTATTGCATCAGATGCCGCAGTGAACTCCACCTCTCCATCGCAGTTCTCAGCCTAGCACTGAGAAGACGACGCGATCATCATCTCCTATTGAATGAACGCGAAGCGTCAACGACGATACGATCGTGGACGGCATTGCCAGATTGTCACCATCAACGCGACGCCAAACAATGACAATACGCAGAAGTCGCAGATGCTCCGCCGTCATAATATTATCGATGAGAATTCCAACCATTCCGCCACCGGCAGCCCGCCAACGCCAACACGACGGCCCGACCAGTCGCAATAACCACAGGCACTGCCACCGCCATTCTTTCGATCCAATTACTCACATTGGAAGGCCGTTTTGGCTCTGCTACTACGTAATGCGAAAATCCCATCGTCGTCTCGTCAAAAATGGAAGCAATGAGCCTGGCAAATGGCGTCGTGTCTACGTACCGGGAGTCCATGGATGGTAGGACGCGCCATTTTTATTACTAACTTTATTATACTTGGCGAAGTCGAATGGGTTGGAAAATGTGTAATCGCCAACTTGTTAGGAATTATTTGACGCGGTTTAAACGTGGTTCAAATGATACAGACAAATGAAACATGGTTAGTATTAATAAATGGCGCGCCGTTGATGTTGTTTCTAAGCTTCGCCAGAATGTTGGAGGTTTTGCACACACCATTTGGCATATCGGATTTCTTTTGTAAAAAGATAGCAATACTACCTACCTACCACCCCATTGTTTTGCAGTAATGTTGTCATAAATATGGTTATTGTATTGGAATCCAAAAAAATATTGCAACACATTATGCCGCAAACTCCATTCTAGGTACCTATTCTCCTGTCTCTCTCTATGTTGTCGGACTCGGATTAGAGATGTAAGCCCATGTTGTGCAGGTAAAGTGAACAACCAGCCACGAAATGCCCTATACCTTTTTCTTGTTCTAATTCCTCCAAGAAGAGCCTAGTTTGGAAGATTGCCCCACCCTGGTCATATTTCAGCATGATATGTGTTAACAATAATAGTATGCATCCCCAAACAATGTATAGTCCGTAAAAATATTCCTATCTAGGTAGGGAAATCCATGGTCATTCTAAAAGTGGATGTGAGTATGGCACCAATTCTTGACAGTATTTCAAGTTCATCCTTTAGAAAGTCATTGTCACACACTTCTTATACTTCCAATATATCTCTAGCAGCCTTATTATTATGTTTGGCAAGAGGTTAATCATTTCTGTTTAGTAGGCCTCACTATCTGACGGATGATAACTAAAAGAAGAGATGATGTAAGGTAGACTTTGAAGGTG
>JALLAS010000034.1:0-21032 GCA_036939415.1 Detonula confervacea | reverse complement strand
ATTCGGACTCTATGCCAGGCTCAAACAGTAGGTTGTTAGTTGCCACAGGAAATATGTCACTCTTTTTTTATCCATGCAAAGTCATTTGCAGCAATGAGTTGCAATGCAAAATCGATTTATTGCTTCTTGGTGAAGAGTATGTCATGCTGGTGTTGTTTGTGAATGAACAATGACTCTTATGCTCCTTTTGCTATTCCATATCAGTAGCTCTTTACCAGACCCAACACAGCCATCATAAACTGACTAGGTTTTTCTTGTTGATCTGCATCCACAGCATCAGTTACAAAAACAAGGTTTCAACACAAACATGCATGGTACCATATTATGATCTCCTCCATGTATCAGAAAACTTGTAGCCTCACTGTAAACCACACACATCTCTACAATTTTGTAAAGCCAAACACCTGGCAAAATTAAATTGCCACGGAATATTCCACAGGACCCATGACATCCACACAAGATGAAATGAGGACATTCATCACAGATGTCCTACTCCAAGTCATCCCATGGATCAATTCCAAACAACTTTCTCCCCAAGGAAGTGATTTTGTGTTTTCAATCCTTGGAATAATCCTCAATATGTGGGGCAATTGGAAAAAAATCTAGTTTTCATGAGAGGATACAGTTGGATGTATTGATTCAATCTCCAGCGATCATATTGATTTGGATGGTTGGCATGCATTGTGAACTGGCTCCAGATAACCCAAGACCTAACACGAAGAGGGATACACTGCACATGTTGTTGAAGCGGATCGTCAGATTTAGGCCAGGGTTGGGGTCACTTCTTCCATGCATTCTACATTGTCCATTCTTTTGCAATACAATGCGAGCTTAGGATGCAAAGGAATCCTCCATCCTGCCCCCTTGCATTAGAAAGGACCACCAGACCTTGGACAAGGAACGTGGCTTCATTGCTAAAGTCATGGTGACCTCTGTCCGAAGGTGGTGCCATTGAACCGATATAAATTTCTCCAGTGACAGGATTGCAATCCAAATGAAGCCAGTTGTTGCTTGTTTGCCATTCCCTCTTTACAGTCCCATCGGGTCCTAATATGGGACGCACATCTCCAAGCCGGTCATGATCAACAAATAGCTTAGTTTCACCTTACTGCAAAGGCTTGGTACACTTTCTCATTTTGGCGATTGCTCAGCCGTGTAGGAGATTCCATATTCTTGCTGATACCAATAATACCCATTCATGATAGCTGGTTTTCATAGCAGCTGAGATATTCAGTCACTGATTCCTCGTTGCAACTATCAAACTTACCGAAGAATTCATCCCTCGAGTCTTTTGCTTCGTCTTCATTCAGCACATCTCGAACCACAACGTAGCCATACCTAAGAACAAAACATCATGAATGATTTGAAGTTTGTATAGTTGGAACACATTGCTTACTTATTGAAAAATGCGGATCTGGTCTTCCTCATTGACGTCGAAGGAGTGAGCAAAGCTGTCATCGTCATGTGGATACGGTTCTGGAAGCTCCTTTACCAATTCAGCAGATGGCCTTCCTTCGCCAACATAAACTCGATCATCCTTTGGATTATTTTCAAGATGCTATATGATCAATTGAGCGAGTGCATCCATCTTCCTTGTTTCTTCGGGATGATGACCTGTCCATGTATTCTTGTGGCATCCTTCTTCCCTTCCCGCATCATCAATGTATATCCATCCAGTCGTGCTCCTCTAGAGAGATTACCCTCAAAGTGCCTCACCGCGATATAGCTCATAATGCTCCCTGCTGCCTGCTATGCATCTTCATTCTCTCTTTTGGCTATGCATCATCCAAAATGTCGAGTACAGAAGATCACGTTGATAGATCTGACCTGATCTGACAATGTGTGTTGGAATCACAGATCACCACAGTTGGCTGGATGCAGTTTTTATTTGTTTTTTGCATCCCATTTTGCACCCAAGAGAGAGGGGGCAGTGGGCAGTATGTATGAAATAGGGTTCCGTCTGAAACCGTCTGTATTATATATCAGTAGTAAATAATATTACTATTTATATCCCGTATTAACATCCATTGTTAGTGTTTGATATGAATTATCTATTTATTTAGTAGTATCATAAACTCAAGATATTTATTACCGTAGTTCTATAAAGCGGAGCCAAAATCTATAATTATAACCCCAAAATTATAACCCTTCTCGGGTCGCGAAAAACAGAGAAAGACCCCCCAAATCTACTCACTGAAGGGGTACCACTAAACCTAATAATAGTCGCGTGTACAAGTATCGTAGAGAGATGATTTGTGGCTGGTGATATTTCTTCTTCTGGGAGTAGAGTAACTATTTTCCAATGACTCCGTGTAAAATTATCCAGCCTTGGATCAAATCTTCCTTTCGCACAACATAAATCATCGCTGTGCGACAAAATGCATGTGAACTGCGCGCTGCGTGCAAGATCTGGCAAAATCAAAAAGACACCACTCCGCCCGGCCGCCGAACCCGCCGCCGAAGAAGTCCACCGATCGAGCAAGATCAACGATTCAAGACGACTTATTTTCACCGAAAGGCCGACTCCCTCCTCTTCATTGGTTCGGACTTTTACACCGGCCAACCAATAAAAGACAAAACAAATGACGGCATAAAAAAAATAGATGATCATCCTAACATTTGAATATTGAACTAACCAACAAGAAGGGAAATAGACGCGCCATCATGGGGGGTCCTCAACCCAGCAGCGGCGAGACCGCGCGCAAGACTGGCCGGGAGGATGCGATCGAGACCCTCATCGACATGGATCCGTGCGGGGCGGCCTATCGTGTGGCACGGACGATGGTAAGCGCGACCAACTGCTTCGCCTGCGCAGCAGGCATCCTGTTTCCTACCTTTTCCTAACTTTTTGTCATCTATTTTGCATTGAATTAACTATTTTTACAGAACGGCGGCCTCTCCTCCGCCCTGCAGGGCCGAGCCAATCGCATCCCCGACGCGGCATTATTCGACGCGGCGCACGCCTTGGCCAAGTACGAAATTACGACGGATTCTCCCGAGGCGTTGGATTTGTACGGCGATGCCTCCTCGAAGGAAGGGACGGAAGCAACACCAGCATCAGCCAACCATGGTCGGGATGGTACGGACGCGGACGGCGGCGAGCAGCAGCCGCCCATCAAACGTCTCAAGGAGGGATGGCAAGACCGCGTGCTTCGCCACCACGACAAGATTATCAGGGCCAAAGCAGCCGCTTCCACCTCCGCTTCTTCCGTCACGAGTAACAGTGTTGGGAACCCCGCGCCCCCCGCGGCCTTAATCTCCGCCCTGCGTCAAATTTTCGGCACGGCCAGCTCCCCCGACCTGCAAAATTTATTGGCGAGCAAGGGGGGCTTGGGAAATAATGATGACGCCGAGGACGAACATAATTCGAAACAGCCATCGAAGGATACCGTCACCTTGACGGCGCTTCTTCAGGCGGTGCTCCACCATGACGTATTTGCAGTCCCACCTGTTGGAAGCGAGGGAGGAGAGCGCAAGTCGCCCCCGCCTCCGTCGTCGGGAGGACGCGGTCTCAACGTTCAGCGGGATTGGAAATCCATGTTCGAAATAACGGGGGATGATGGCAAGGACGATACCGGGGCGGATACGGGCAACGACGATGCTTCCGTCACCACCTCCCGGGAAGGGGGGGACGAAGACGAAGGGGCAGCACATGGCGTCGGGGCCACCGCCTCTCGGACGGATGCCGGCGGCGACGGGGAGACGCCCAAAAAGTCCAATGCCGCGCGCGCCGATAATATGCGCACCGAGTCCTCTTCCACTACCAATACGGCATGCAATTTGGAATCCATTTTGGGAATCGCCTGCAAGGGCGCGCTCCGACCGGGCGCACTGAATTCGCGCGTGCAGGGCCTCCTCATCGCGGCCCTCAGCGTCATGACCTCCTCGTTGGTATCCGAGGACGATTTGGAAAAGCTGGGGGAAATCGCGGACAATTCCGCCGTGCAGGCGAGTTCAGCGACGTTGGATTCCACGAACGACGCCACGGATCCGTTCGGCGCGACGCTCCAGGCGGGCGCGTTGCTATCGGCCCTCCCCAAAACTACCACCGCCAACAACAATGGGGTCGAGGAAGAAGAAGGAATGGCCGAATTCGCCCTGGACGAAACGCTGCTCCGATACTTTGCCGAGGCGGCCTCCGCCTACGAGGAGCGGATCGAGATCCAAAAGGCCAATTTGTTCCGGGGACGTACTCCCGCGCCAATCACTCCCAAAGGGATGGACGCATCGTCAAAGTCGAACCTCGCTTCCTTGTTGGGATCCACCCCGCCTCCCCCGTTGGAACCAAAAGTGGACACGTCGGACAGCGACGACACGCCGGACATATTGCCCGCTCCCAGCGCGGGGTCCATGCCCGGATTGATCTCCAGAGGAAGGTCCGAGTCGGTGTTGTCCGAGTCGGGCGGGGAGAGTGTGGGAGAGATGGCCGCGAGCATGTCTTTGGGGCGCATTGCCAATTTGGTTGCAAACGAGATTGCGAATGCCGATGGCGTTTTGGATGATATGGACGAGCTGCCGAGTTCCGACGATGATGACGATGATGATGATGATGATGATGATGATGAGTTTGATGAGATTGATGATCCGATGGAAGATGATGCTGAAGCTGCAGCTGAAGAAATGCTGGCGCGATTGGCTAATGCACATGATGACAGTGATAGCAATGATGACGATGACGATGACGATGATTCGGAATCTGAAAATGATGAGGCAGAGGATGACGCCAACATTGACGAAGGGGACAGCGAGGACAAAGAAAACGAGGAGGAAGAGAATGATCATAACGACGAAGAAAATGAGGACGGAGAGGAGAACGACCATGAGGAGCTACAACGTGCCCTGGCTCTCAGTCTGGCCGCCGCCATCGGAGGCGAGGGGAGCTCCGACAGCTCCAATGGGGATTCGGATGATTCCAATACTACCGATGGAAATAATAGTGCTGCAACCACTTCTGGATCGATCGCTGGCGTCGGAGTTGGAGCGGAAGGGATTGGTGCCTCCGCTGATGCCGCTTCATCTGGGGATGGGAGGGGTGCCACCTTGACCCCGCCGCCGCCCCCCATGAAGGTCGGGGGCGAGCAGACACCGAAACAGAGGGAAGAGAGTAGTGATGTTCAAAAAGTGGAGGATAATTCGACTCCACTTCCCTTGCTCCCATCAGCACCGCCGCTTTCCCTCTTGCCACAGCACGGTGGATTTTATGCAATTTCGTCCGAGGGAGAGAATGAAGAAGCTCTGGAAGAGGGCAAGTCGAATACAGATACCAATTCATGTACGGCGGTATTTGAGCCTTCGGTATTGTCCAGTTTTGGAAAGTTGCCTGCATCGCATGTATTGATTCATTTGCTTAGAGCTGTGATGGGAATTATGCAAGGTAGCATTGAAAAACCATCTGATGAAGGTGGTAATGGTGATGCGGACAATATGTCTTCAGCGAAGCGCTTGTTTTGGACGAAGAAGACACCCAGTCCCAAGAAGAGCAAGGATGAGGGGAGTGCAGATGAAACCACTGAAACCTTTGCCCCCGACTCCACCACTGCCTCGCTCTTAATTGCAACCCTCCACCTATCGAGCCACCTTCGTAACTCGGCCATGGCGGTATTGAATGATCTCCTAGCTGACACGGAGGATCGTAAACGAGATGGAAATTCAGTTGGGGTTGTTGACGACAATGATGATAGTGACAACAGCCAGCAGAGCATTAAAATCGCCAACTCGGCCATTGATACAAATGAGGATGTCCTTCCGGAGAAGGATGACCCCGCTGCGGGAGTGGTATTTGGAATTGCAATCGGCTCTGCTGCTGAAACATCGGAATGTCTCGAAACCAAGGGACTCAAGCGCAAGGCTGCAGCTGCCGCACAGATCGCTACAATGAGGCACAAGACCAAGCTAAAGCTAGTGGAGATGTGGCGGGGAAGGGTGGCATTTTATTCCGCGTGTTGTTTGTTGAACTTGAGGTGTTTGAGGATGTTCATGGGAAAATGTATGGCTTTTGAACAGGAGGGTGGACAACAGCAGCAAGCTGCAGCTGTGTCCATCAGTACCAAGACACGTTTGGGACTGTTGACCATCCTGTCCAACTTTTACAGCTCTGCCACTTCTACTACTTTCTCGGTTCTCAAGGCTTCAATGGACCAATTCTTGAATGAAAAGGGCAATAGTTTGGCATCATGCATGGATCTGCAGGACCAATTTTTGGTTGTGTCTTTGTGTAATGAATCCCTCTTTCTATGGGGTGCGGCCATCCCATTTCTATACCCAGATCATAAGGGTAGGGTAGAATTTCTTGCGAGTACACTGCAGTCTTTGTCCTTGGATTCATGCAATCTTTCTACTGTGGGGAGAATCAGGAACTGCAACTGGAAGGATGCTGAATTACAAACTTTGAAGTTGGATGTCTTTTGCAAACGGCTACGTGTGAGCGATATGCTTGCCTGTTTTGTGGCCAGGCCCATGGTTGGCACAGCGTCTGCTGAGGAAAACAGTGCTACTCAAAACATGATACAGTCAGCTGCCAGTAGACCACCTGATAATTCCCTGTCTGTGATTTCACTTTTGGGTGCCATAGTGGAGAGGTCGGGGGGAGCGAAGAACAATTCTGACTCTAATCTTGCCATGTTTTACCTGGCCCTATGCCAACGTGCCATCTCCAACCTGATCCTATGGTCCGACCTCTCCATGTCCTCCAATGATATGAATGATCATGACATTTCGGGAGGAGATGCGGTCGGTGGCTCAGGCGGCACCTATGGGGATGCATCATTGCAAGTCAAAGCAAATCCTGCTAAATTTCATTTCGATTCGGCCAAGTGCGCAGATTCCATTTCTGTTGCTTCGTCTTCGGGGCAGCCAAACCCATCGGCGAATCAACGTGCCACGAAGGTATGGGGCACTGTCCTCTCCACCACACACTTCCTCCCCAAATCTGGCATACACCGCTGGGCCATTAAACTTGACCGATGCGAACGCGGTCACGTCTTTGTTGGGGTTTCCACCTCACGTGCCAACCTTAAGACATATGTCGGCGGAGATTCCAACGGGTGGGGATTGATTGGGACTCAAGCATTATGGCATGATCGGAATAAGATTCGGGGGGATTATGGTAGCACTTTTCGGACAGGGGCCCTAGTGGTTGTAACTCTAGATACCAATGTCGGTACTTTGAGCTTTGGATTGTGGAAGGATGGGACAACGAATGCATCTGATGGAGGTGCATCTGGACCTTTGTCACCCATGGCTTTGATGGCATCACCTCGGAGAGGAGCGGCTGCTGGCACCGGGGGTCCCATGATTGAAGATTGGGGCATTGCATTTGAAGGACTGCCGTTGGATGTGAAGTTGTACCCGGCAGTTGGTCTTTATCAACGGGATGACCGTGCGACACTCTACACTGTTTCCAATTCGCATGCAACATCGTCAAGTGGTGGGAAAAATTCTCATCCTGCCATATCTAGCGGAGACATTTACTTTCCATTGTCCAAAGATCACGAGCAGCTGGATACTGATTATTCGTCGATCGTGCGCTGCTGGAACAAATTTTTGTGTTCTGATGGCATCTCATTTGCTACAGATATTCTATCAAGGTCGATACAGCTACTTTCGGCCAATAATCACCCCCCAGCAGAAGATGTTGTGCTCCTCACGGACATCCTTCCTAGTCTAGCTTCAAGCATTTGCTTGATCCCCTCTTGCATCCCTACCCTATCTGCAAAGTATGCCATGGAGCTTTTGCCCTTCGTAACGCGATGCGCTAAACTTGTTGATAAGATGATTAAACAAGAAGATCATAATTCCTTTGGGCTTGAGTTGAAGGAAGGTGCCTGGATGTTCAGCGTAGACTCATCAGAGGGTGACACCAAAAGCAGTGACAACGAATACATTGTCCACCTCAAACACAAAGCTGTGCAGGGTAATAGAACTGGCAGGTCAAGTTATCATGGAGAGAGCGCTGACACAGCGGCGAATCATCTTGCCGTCATTGGAGTTTCCTCTGGCACTCAGATTCAATTTGTGGAGGAATGGTACGACAATAACGAAGAAAAGAAGAATGCATCATTTGATGACTGTGCGCATAGGTCTACATCATCCCACGTAATTGATGCTCGCCTCAGTCTGGATGGGACGAAGTTTGAAGGCATTCGTCACAATGTTTCAAAGGGAACGTTCGACCGGATCACCGGCCATCTTCAACAGCCACGCAGCACAGCTGCCGTTGGGAACTCTACTAGTGTCATTCAAGGTGAACAAAACTGTTCAATATCCACCAAGCAATGGATTCAAACAGATTCGCTTTTGTGCTTGGCAGTTGGTCATCTATCTCTTATCTTGTGCTCTCAGACTACACTATCAGACATTGACAAGGACACGAGACTCCCTGCTGAGTCAAAGGAAATGTTTGATTCACTTTTATCTATCTCTCCTGTTCTATCCAGGGGCAGGCTTGATCGCGATGGAAGTGATGTGCGCCATGCAATTGATGCTGTTTGGGAACGCTGTCGGTCAGCTGAGATATATCCAGACGTAGTGGAGCAATGGCAAGATAAGGTCTATTTCGACCTGTTTGATGCATCATCGACTGACCATGCCATGAACATGGAGGAAGTTAAGGAAATTATAGAGCAGCATAGCAGTGTTATGGCCAATCGAAAAGGTTCATTATCTCTTCTCTGTCAAAGGGAATACGAAGAGGCTCAAGCAAGGGCCGCATGTGCCATTTTCTATCACATTTGCGGGTCAAAAAGCAATAATGTGGCGAATCAATCAGATGTTGCATCAAAAGCTCTGCGAGCATCACTTCAGATAATGGAAAATGGAATCCGTGAAGCCCTTGCAAACTCTTCAGAATCAAACCTCCCACGCAGGGAAGTTAGCGAGGAACGCTGTCTGCTTACGGGTCTAATTGCACAACTTCTCTTTGAGTTGTCCTGCACACCTGCTATCACAGACCGGTCAACGGAATGCATTGTGGATGACGTTGTGCTTATTTTCAAGTCTATCAAAACCGTAGCGGATCTCAAGTACATCAAGCAAGAAATGGCTGTCAGGACAGAGAAGAGTATTATGCGATACGTTGGGCTCAAATCGCTCCATTTGCTGTTGCAAACAGAAGATGAATCTCTGTGTGGCGTCCGCGTCCATTCTGCCATTGAGTCGGCCTTGGTTTCATTGCCAAGGCTGCTTCGAACGGGGGCGGCCTCTGAATCAGACTCCAATCAAGGCTTGGTCGCCCATTTATCAGCCAGCATTGCCGGCTGTGTCACCAGTGTTCAGACCTGTGTCCATTCATGTATTTCTTCCCTGTACGAAGAAATTGGATCGATTCTTGCATCCACTGTCAATCAAGACTCAACATCACTTACACTTGGATTGATTGCCAACTATTTCACCGTATTTCACCCGACTGAATGCGAGGAAATCATCCAGAAAATGCTTCCGAGCTTGAGGAGCATCGTTAAACGCTGCAGAGACCCGGCGCTACTCCCCAACAGCAAAGATGCACAGGAGTCTCATTCTCCCGAATCAAAGCTGCTAAATATCATTTGCAAGCAAGAAAGCCAGAGGTTGCTCCGGACATCGGCATCGGTTCTCATGGCAGCATGCGCCCAGTCTTCACGGGAGTTTGATGGCTCTTCGCATCGCTTGACGGAGCTTCTATCAGAGCATCTGTTGCACGATATTTCAGAGACGATTCCATATGTTGCGAAGAACACACAGTTGGTAAGAGATGGCAAAGAAGTCGAGGCAGTCAAGTCGGACTGGTCCCTATGCAAATCCTCCTCTGGTAGCAAGCCACAACCAAAACACTCTGCCACCGACAAGGATACCACTGCCCATTCATCGAAGGGTTTGACATATCTATCAGACCACAGCAGCACTTTGTTAATGAAACCGGCAACAATTTCCTCCTCCCCTGAATTGCCATCCACCATCCACCTCGGCCAGCTACTCAACGTCCTGCAGGTCGCCACTACCTCGTCATCGTTTATCGAGTCCATCAAAGCACGCGCCGGAACGTTATTCTCGGCATTTCACTTGCAACTCACGGATCAACAGGACGATGATTGCGCTACGCCCCTTAATAATGGACTGCCCCTGAAATTCCAGCGGCGTGTATTGCGTGTATTGCGGCCCATCTTACTATCGATGGAGGCGGATCCATTGGTGGTGTGTCAGCTGTTCCACGTGGCAGGCTTGATCGCCAAGGCATCGCAGCGGCGAAAGGCGGGCAATGGAAGCAGTAGCGACGTTACCAACGATGAGCTCCTTCTGGTTCAAGGCGCAGTCTCCCTCCTACGATACCTTTACACCTTCTCCACCTCGTGGAGGGGTGCCATACATGATAACATTTCTGCTTTGATGACGGAAGGAATACCGAATGATTCTTTGTCCACCATCTTTTGCGGCGTCCTCGCCTTCTTGGGCGGGGCTCCCGGTACCCTCCGTCCGGGATCATTCGTGACCATCGAACCCGAGGTATCTTCCGCCTCCTCCGCCACGTCCGCATCCGGAGGCACTTCTGGATCAAGTTCCAAATCCTCTCGTGCCAGCGGAGCCTCTGGTGCATCTGGTGCATCTGGTGGTGCCGCCTCTGGCGGAGCCAACACTTCCACCTCGGGCGCGGAGGAGATCGTCATGGGACTGTGCCGACACAATGCCTTGAGCGGCGTGATGAGCAGCGTGGTCGACCCGAGGACGGGGCAGTGCGAGGTGATTGTGTTGGGGAACAAGTCTCACGTGCAGCTCCCTCCTTCAATTAATGGGGATGGTGACCGTGGTGATGGTTCGTCGTGTCTGGGTCCGTCTAGGGTGACGATTCGTGCCGTGCGGGTTAGTTCATCGAGCGTCGCGGCGGCCGACGAGCTGCCGCTGTTTTTGCCGGAGGATGACGACCTTCCGTCGATGATGGGCATGTTTGTTCCGCTGTTGGACCTTGTGAAAAGTGTACCATCGCTGCAATCGGCAAATGTGAACGAATTGATGAAGTGCGCCATGAGCCTGCGTTCGACGACCGTCCTCACGTCAGAGCCCCGAGTCCTCGGCAACTTATTGTGTGGCAATGAACCGAACAACAACAGCAGTAGTTTGCGTGCCTTCCTCTCATATGCGCTTCTCATGGCAAGTGTACGTACTAACAAGGGCAGCAAGGCCTATTACGAGGGGCTTAGCTCGTTGCCCACCATCGAGGCGCGGGTGAATCACCTCTTATCGGTCCGGCTGGCGGTGCAGGCGAGAAGTAATAAGCTCGGTGCAATGGATGATTCGAGCTTGAAGGCTCTATTGGAGGAGGAAGAAAAATCACAACCATCGACAGACAACGAGGATGATGTCGCTCCAAAGGCAGGCAAGGGATATCGCACCCCGCCCCCTTCAGAGGCCACGGCCTCTTCCAGCTTCTTCACGCGCATCTCCCGTCAAAGCAGCAGCTCACGCGCGACCGAAGCCGCCTCCAACCTACGACGCCAGGATTCGGAATCCTCCACCACTGCAGGAGCGGCTACAACCGCCGAAGAAAGAAATGCCTCCAGCAACACCAGCAATACCCAAGCTGGCAACGACGACGAAGACGACGATTCCGAATCTGCTGCTGACGCCACAGCTGCGGCTCATTTGCGCGAGGCGGCCATTGTCCAAATGGCCGAATTAGGTTTGCCACGCCAATGGGCCGAGCTCGCCTTGTCTAGAGTGGGAGGCACCAACATAGAAGCTGCCGTGCATTTCTGCTTGGAACGCGGCGGGGACATGGAGCGCCTATTGGCCGAGGAGGCGTCCGGTGCTGCATCAAGTGGACGCGTTTCCTCCATCTTGGGCGGCAGGAGACGGTTCGGTGGCAGTAGAATGGGCAGTAGTACCAATTTGATACGCCAGCTCGGGGAAATGGGCTTTCCCCGTCATTGGTGTGTGGAGGCTCTGAGCGCTACGAGAAATAATGTGGACGAGGCCTTGACGTGGATATTGACCAATGGGGATCGATTGAGCGCGGAGGATGAGGCGGCGGCCGAGGAGGAGGGCGGGGAGGAGGAGGAAGAGGAGGATGATGATGGTGATGATAGTGAGGAGGATGATGGGGAGGATGACGAGGAGGACGAGACTAGCGCTGTTGCTGATGCCACTAGTGACCAACAAGTCGCAGATGCTAAGGAGGCTGCCGATACTGACACAAAAACAGAATCAGAAGCTAAAGCCACTCCTGATACCTCGAGCAAAAATGCTGCGCTGTCCTACGCGGGATGGTCCAAAACAATCTGCCCTGTACGCTTCGTCTCCGGCCGCTCCTCCATCGACCCAACCACCCTCTCCATCACTGGCCTACCCAACGGAGGTTTCTCCTCCGTCGGCACCAAGGGCGTACTACTCCAAACCGGCAAATGGTACTACGAGGCGGTCATTCAAACCGCGGGCTGCTTGCAGATCGGCTGGGCGGATTCGAGCTTTGCGGGACATTGTCAGGCGGATCGCGGTGACGGATGTGGCGATGGTCCCAGCAGTTGGGCTTTTGACGGTTGGAGACGATACCGGTGGCATTCGAATGCGACCGAGTGGGGCGTTAGGTGGGAGGAGGGGGATGTCGTGGGTTGTTGCGTGGATATGGATGAAATGAGCGTTGGGTTTACGGTGAATGGGAAGGCGGAGGAGATTGGGATGGGGTGTGCATTTTCGGGGGAGGGATTTCGGCCTTGTGGGGGTGTTTATGCTTGTGTTAGCTTCAACAGGTACGTTTGTTTCTCATTAATTTTTGCTATCTTGGGCTGTTGTAGAATGATATTTGGGTCATGTTTCTGACACAAATCATGTGGTCCCCTCATCATGCTCTTAAAAATATCCAGACGCGAAAAGCTACGTCTCATCCTTGGAAGCGACGGCACTGAACCCTTCAAACATACCCCACCAGAGGGCTACCGCGGTATTGGCGAGGCCATCCTCGAATCGGTCCAACAACGCGACATCCTCCTTGCCGAAGAGAAGGTGCTTGCTGATCCAAAAGCAACCACTGCACAAGCTGAAAACTCCAGCAAAGACGAATTGTCATCTAAATCTAGGTACATTTGCGACTTTTCTGACGGCGAGCATGGCCACGAGCTATTCGCGTGGCAGCATCGATACTACGGCAGCGACGCCAGCGTCCACTTGGGATCGAGCCGTCCCACTCACGGCTTGTTTGGTTCCGGGGGAGAACGCGGCGGCGGCGGTGTCAAGTCTTCGTCGAAGGGCGGTGGTGCCAATAATAAGGACAATGATGCGACCGGTGCGGACGTTGCCTTTAGGTTGGGCAGACTTTTGACAACAAAAGCTGAAAGTGGCGGAGAAACAACCAAAGCTGATGCCGACAAGGATGAGGTCAATGAAACTGTGGCAAAGAAGGAATCCCCATCGTCGTCGTTTGAATCCAACATCAACGCCCTTCGTGACGCCTACATCAACATTGACCAAGAGGTGGATGCTGAGCTAAAAGAAGCCTGCGCCTCGCTCTGCGTACTCTACTCCCAAAAATTGGTTATGCACACTTTGGTCTCTCATCCCCATGATAACTTTGGCCTCTCCTGCTTCTTGCCTTGTGATGCAAATAGTGGCACACACGGCGATGGTGCTGACAGCAGCAGCAGCAGCACCATTGCTTCCGCATTGGAGACGAAAGAGATGGAGGTAGCCCGGCGTCTCTGGCACGTCATTGAACATACCACATCCCTTGCATCCTCCGGATGGGTGGGGGAGGCTGGTGCTATGGCTGTGGCGGCGGAGGCGTTGGGGTTGGGCATTAGTGCAGGAGATGGACGATCGAATGGGGTGCCTGCGGGCATGTGCTCTGCTAGTTCTAGCGTAGCAAGCAAGAGTGGTGTAAGCGGTGGTGGTGAAGGTAGTGGCAATGATGCTGATGGTGTCTTGTTGCTTTGCGGAGGTACCACCCAGTTTCTAAGTTCGGCCATCTCCCCCAACCAATCCGACGTTGCTGTGGTTGCTGATTCTAACAGCACAAATAATAGTTTCTCTTCGAGCGTACTGACGTTCGCCGCATGCGCAGAACGCGCCATTGGCTCCGATGCCGGCGGCAGCCTGTCGTTCCTGCGGACCAGCCTCCAAAGCGTAGTTGCAGCGTCACCGGAATTTCGTAGCGTTTTGTTGGCGGCCGTTAGGAAGGGTGTGAGGTTGTTGGCGGTTGTGGAATACTCGTCAGACGAGGGTGCATCAGAGGTAAGATGTTCGTATGTGCATGATTTCTGCTATTTATCACTGTTTGTAGTGTGGCAGGTGTTCTAACACGTTGAGCTCAACCCTTGGTATGGTACCTCTCTCTTTTGATATGTCTTCCACAGGAGGATGAATCATCTGACGTGGAACGCAGCAAGCGTGAGAGCGACCCTGACACTGGGAACGCACCCGATGCTCGTCTTGTGTCCTTCCTCACCGGCGTCCTCCTCTCCGAGCCCGTACGCTCGTTGCTCTCCCCATCCTCCTATGCGTCCCTCCTCTCGAGCCTTTTTGAGGGATGGTGCATCGGACTCCTCTCGGCATCCTCGCCGTGGCGCATGGTTTGCGCCTTCACCGCCGCGGGGATACTCAATACCTGTCCTGCCGCATTGCAGCATGCTGCGAGCCGTATTCCGGCCGTTGCCAGGTATTTGGGAAGGTTGGAAAGTATGGTGTTGCGCCGGACTTGGGCGGAACGGGCGGCGGTCCCAGTGTGTTCCAAGTATGTGCAGGCGCTGATGGAATTGCTGACGAGCGTGACTCGTGCTTTGAGGGCTTGCCCTGATGCGGCGAAGTGTCTTCCTGGTTGTGGTGCTGTGAAGGTGGATGCGGCAACACCGCTTCCGTTCATTGAATCCTCTTTCAGTGATACAGCTGTAGATAATCAAGAAACATCTGTAACAACCTCAGAGTGTAAATCATGGGAGTGCGACGAGGGATGGATCGTCTCTGACGCTGGATGGGAAATATGGACTGGCAGGGTTGAAATAATGGAACCATCTGATTGGAAGCCACCTCCTCGATCCATAGTACGTACATTAATGGATGGAGGGGAAGGTCCTCCATTGCTGAGGGAAGGCTGCGTGGTGATGCGCGGCGTTGATTGGGGTACAAGAGAGGAGAACGAGAACGAAGATGGCAAGGATTTGTATGAGAAAGACAAGGCGCAGAAAGAGGAGGCGAGGCGCAAGGCTGAAGAAGAAGAGGAACAGAAGAATTCCGCCGAGGAAGAGAAAAGGAAGAAGGCTGCGGAGCAACTTGAGAATGATAAGCAGCCTGTAGAGACAGCTAATCCTCCATCAGCAGAGTCTGAATCACCTGTGGATCCGGCGAGGGAAGAAGACCCCAGTGGTGACTCTCCGGCCCCCCCTCCTGTTGCAAAGGCAGAAGAGGCTGAGCTTGCAGAGGAGAAGAAGAAAGCAGACACCAAGTCTGCGAAGAAAAAGAAGAAGAAAAAGGCAGTTTCTTCCAAGCTTCCCCTCGGCACCGTTCTGTCCATCGAACCCTGGAATGGCCAGCCTGCCATGGCCCGACGCATCCGTTGGCACCTTACCGGCGAAGAAGGCATCTATCGCTACGGCGGAGATGGTGGAAGATTCGACATTGTACAGGTAGAGGTCAACGAGAAGGAAACTAGGGTACGGAAGAAGCAACCCCCTCCGGAAACCAGAGAGCAATGCGCAGTGAGATATGGCTTTGGCAAGAGGAGAACTTTGAATGTGTTGTTGAGGCTAAGGAATTGTCAGTTGAGAAATAATGTCTGCCCTGGTGGCGGTACTGGTAATGGCGAGGACGGTCAGGTGTGTGATGGCATAATCGAGTATCCTGACTTCGGGGCGGGCATTCGAGTAGAGTGCACCTTCTACCCCGATGGTGCCATCTGCATCACAGAACTCGAGGTGTTGTATGGCTCGAAAGATTCGGGATGGGATGCGCGGTTCGGACAGCCTAGCTTCGTTCCTGGAACAGTCATGGTCGTCAGTCCTACACAAAGCGATAACTCTCTGGCAGGGTATGATGAACTTTTGGGCAGCAATAGCTTCCTTGTTAAGAGTTTGAGGAACAAGGAAGATGGAGGTCGGCTACGGGTCACGAGCGAAATGCGACTGCTACGCAGCAAACAGAGCACTGCAGTTGCAGAAGAGATGAAACAGCAACCTTCTCTGCCTATCAACCTCTCCTCATCGCAACCTCCACCCATATGCTTCGATTCATCATACCATGCCTCATCCATCTCCCTTTCCAAAGACTCACGCACTGTGACATGCGTAACCTCCGAAGGACGAGGCGTGGCATACGGCAATGTTGGATTCACAAAGGGTGTTCATTACTGGGAGGTCAAGTTGGAAAAGGCTGAGATTGGCAGCGTTTATATCGGCGTTGCAGAGAAGCCCAGTGGTAACAATGGCAATCCTGGAGGTGTAGGGTTGGGGTTTGATGGTCAGCCGAGGCTGAACCGTTGGCTTGGATGGTAAGAGATGATTGAACTGAAGGAAATACGGTATTGCTAGCTGTGCTTGAGTTTGTTTTTTATGTGCCCAACTAACTCATCATTCACATCTCTCCTTGCTGCATTGCATCTCTCCTTGCTCTATTTTTCACACTTACTAACAGGGGATTTGTCAATTTTCGAGCTACCTACACGGCCGGCGCAGAGCGCGTGTATGGAGCCCATTGCCACGGGGGCGACACCGTTGGAGTACTGTTGGACTGCGATGCTGGACGCATCAATTACTTCATTGACGGCGTTAAATATGGAGAACACATCCTCAATGATTTGGGATGTGCATTCGAGAATGTTAGTCCTTTTGGGTTCAATGCTGATGGATGTGGAAGTGGCGGGGCAGGCCAGGTACGTGTGTGTGTGTGTGTGTGTGTGTGCGTGCGTGCGTTTTTTTGTTTCTTGTGGTTACATCATTTAACCGTATCCTCTTGTTTTTCGTCCTTCTTCAGGGAGCGCCAAGTGGAATCGAAGGCGGCAGAAACGGTCGCTATCCTGCCAACGGCACTGTTCGGCCTAAGGCATTGTGGCCTGTGATTGGCCTTCGTCACCCGGGAGACAGGGTCACAATGTCATCCAAGTGGATGACATCACATGGCGTGGATGTCGCGGCGGTTGTGAAGAATGCTTTAAGGGTGGATGAAATTCTCTGTGCATATGAAAGGCCCCAATTGTCTATTACTAAACCCAAAGAATCAAGTCAAGGACGTGGCAGAATTTCATTGCCACAATGGTTTCTGGAAGAATCGTTCCATGAGTGTAAGTAGTGCCCCTTCTTGTTTGATTGGAGGAAAACATAAATTGCCATTTCGACTTACAATTCAATGTGGATTCTACCTGTCTCATTCTTAAGATACTCGTTGGAAGAGCGCACGATGGCATCGATCCTCCACCCGTGGATCAGGCCCCTGCAAGCTCTCAAGCTACAGCCTAGATGTAGACCTTGACACGTCTCCACTTACCTGCGCAGCTGCCTGCGCCTCCATAGGCCTTCCACTTGCCATGCTTCCTGGTGACAGGGTCGACATTAAGCGCAGCGCTGGTCGCATTTTGGAGTTGCAGGAAGAGGCTCTCATCTTGGGAGCATACCAGGGACGGCTGTTTTATAGGCTTGTTTCTCAGAAGAGTGAGGGTGGAAGCTTGATGGAGGGTGGTGGACGAGCTTGGTTCTGGGATGAAAGCGAGGCAGTGGACGGGGGGTTGCAGCTGATTGGGGAGGGATTGGGTCGCGGAGTAAAATTGCCCAAATTGAATCGATTCAATCCAAGAAATGGGGGATTGAAGGTGGTCTATTCAGCTGGTGCAATTGGTGAGTTTACATCAAACCATTTTCAGCAATTGTATTTGTCTGTACTTGGTTGTTTTGGGTTCCTTACCATGTTTTTGCCTGCTTTCGATATAATTGCAGTCCGATCTGATCTTGAGATCTTTGATGGGTCCAAAAGCATTGGCTCAATACCCTGTGGCACAATCATCCCCCCGAAGGAAGTCATCGAAAGGCGACTCAACTCATGTGGTGTAGTTCGTTATCTCATTGATCATGGACCTGTAGGAAGAGGATGGATAAGCAGCCGCATTCGAGGGGGTAAGGAGGAAGCAATTGTTGAAATGTTACCGATGGAAGAGGATAAAGAAAATACCTCGGATCAATATAAGTACCTAACACCAGAAGATTCGGCGAGAGAATGGTTTACTCATTATGAGAAAGCTACGGAAGTTACATCTCCAAGAAATACTGACTTTTCTGACTCGTTGAAGATTGGGAGTATTAATGACTTTGAGAAATATTTGATGTCGGGAATAATCAATGGGATGAGCGAACAGAAGTCAGACTCACTTGTGGCTGCGACTTACGCAATCATTGCGGATTCTTTACCACACAGTTCTGAGGGCGGGTGCTCATTTTTGGACTGTGCATTGGTGTTGGGAGCTAACCAACCACAAGATGAAAGACAGCTGCTGAGAGGCGCTGACAGTGGTTCTATTGATTCTAGCGTGTATGAAGTCGCAACTGAATCGCTAGTGCATGTGATAGACGTGTTACCATCCACGAAAGCCTTGATGGCGCGAATTTCTATGCTTCGTGCATTCAATAGAAGGGCTCGATTTGGCTTGCCTTGGCTCCCTCTGAGATCGGCTCAGGAAGGAAGTGCTATTTTAGGTGGACTCTCCGGCTTTGGGACGTCATTGGAGCGTGCTGGGCGTACATGGGATTCGAAATCCAAGAGCCTGGTGAGTGTTATTTATGTGTTTTGTGCTTTTGCTTGGGATATCTTTGCTCCTAGAGACCTTGCTCAGCTCAATGTTTATTTTCTACTCTTCAGTGGGTGCAAGCTCCGTCAATTTCATCCAGGTTGAGGAACTGTAGGGAAATCCTGTTCACAAGCACCAAAAGATCCTTCTTGGATAGTGTCATGGACGCTACTGCGACACCTACACCGCTCTCTCATGACGAATATGAGCTGCCACTCGAGGTTCGTACAGTGCGAGTCAACAGGCTCAAGGCTAGAAGAGCTATGGCATCAAATGACAGTGCCATGAAGAAAAAGCACAGTGTCATCTCACAGCTGCAACGTGAAATGCGCGGGTGGAGTGGGGCAACTTTACGGCGAGGGTTTGTAGCCAAGGGTCATGGGGGCCAGAAGCGAGCTTTCAAAGTAAAGCTTGTCGGGGAGGGTGTCAACGATTACTCTGGCCCCTATAGAGAAGTTTTCACGGATGCTATGCTAGAGGTCACTGATTTGGACCCATCGGGTAACAGCTCGCTTGGAGTTCTTCAACCATCTTCCAACAATCAAGCAAATGTTGGGGAGGGAAGAGATTTGTTTGTTTTCGCTTCACCTCCCAATGATTCAAATAATTCTGCGAGAAATGGCAATGAATTACTGTCGAGTGAGGAAAGGGATCTATTGAATACTTTCTCAAGTTTGACTCACAAGAAGAACGAAACTTCGCGCGAGATTGAAGAAGCCCTGTCATACTTCGGGAAATTGGTTGGTACTGCTTGTAGGCATGGCATCCCAGTTGACTTGCCACTCCCCCTTGGAGTGGTGTGGAAGCGCCTTACAGAAGAGAACATAAATGTTGCAGACATCTTGAAGGAGGTTGACGTTCTGGCTCTCCGAAGTGCGCAGGATGAAGACTATCATCAACGAGCTGCATCATCATCGGATGGAGCCTTGGCAACACAAAGAAGATTGTTGAATTCATTTGTTGAGGGCATGTCCAGCGTCTTGCCTGTTGAGCTTTTGTCCATGTTCACAGGAGAGCAGCTCCGTGACATCACATGCGGAAACCCTGACATTGATGTAGAACTCCTACGTAGAGTTGTTGAGTATGAAGGATATGACGAAACTGACTCGGTTGTCGCTTACTTCTGGGAGGTGCTCCGTGAAATGACTACCTTGGAGCGGAAACTATTCCTCCAATTTGTATGGGCAAGAAACCGTCTCCCGCTAAAGGAGAGTGACTTTGATGCACCATTCAAGATTCAGAAAGACACAAAGGCTTTCGATGAGGATGGAGATTATCCATTACCCAGTGCAAGCACTTGCTTTTTTTCATTGACTCTTCCTAATTACCCCCAAAAGGAAGTCTTAAAGCAGAAGTTGCTATTTGCAATTGAAAATGTGACCACTATGGAAAGTGATTATGTCACAAATGATGTAGAAGTTAGTGAAGGGTGGCGAGGACTTTGATGGCTTGGGCCATGCTTATTGTATGAATGATAGAAAAATAATACCTTAGATTTTACAAATGATTACAATCGAACGCTTTATGACATGTGGCCAGTGGCCAGCAGCGATGACCAATCATCTGTATGACTCAGAATTCACTTGTTGGTAACTCAGAGCCACTGTCAACAACTAAATTGGTATGCCAGGACTATGTCTGCTCAAACTCGCTTCAGAGGGCCTATCATACATTACCAATTCTCATTGCAGGGCCAGAAACTGCCTGGAATCACACAATAACCTTCTTGTGAAGCCAGGACAGTTGGCATTTGCTCATTTTTATGAGAGGGCCAGAAACTGCCTAGAATCACACAATAACCTTCTTGTGAAGCCAGGACAGTTGGCATTTGCTTGGTACACCCCCTTTGAACTGAAGTTTGTTTGTGGGCGTGGTGCAATGTGAAGATTTGGGTCGCGCGATGCAATAAGATTTGTGGCACGAGCAATGCTATTGTGTGGATTGAGCGATGCTTATTGTGGATCGACCAGCGGGCGCTAAGGTGTGATGTAATTTATTTGCGTTGTGCTGTTCAGGTAATCGTGGCCTGAGTTACTTTTCTAGCGGGTTCATTTCTTGATCATGTAACTATAACGTGATGTGCCTTTTAGATGGCATTACAGCCACATCCACATCCGCACTTACATCCACACACAGAGTCAGCTCCAGAGTCACATTCACATTCACAGTCACAATCAGGGTCAGAGTCAGAGTCAGAGTCAGAGTCAGAGTCACAGTCAGAGTTACAGTCACATTCAAAGTCAAAGTCAAAGTCAAAGTCACAGTCACAGTCACAGTCACAGTCACAGTCACAGTCACAGTCACAGTCACA
>JALLAS010000033.1:0-23264 GCA_036939415.1 Detonula confervacea | reverse complement strand
TTCCACTGTAACCACTTGGTACAGCATGCCTCATAACTATCTTCTTGAGTATTAACCCAAGAAGGTTTCAGCGGCGTAACCTCCTTACAAACCCCTGTACTCGAATCGGGATAATATTCCTTTCGTTTAATACTGCCACCATTACTCTCGGCCCGCATGGAGTCCGACATGTATTGAAAGCTAGATTTAATGCACGTGTCCTTGGTCCATGAAAAGTGGAGGTTGCAACAATCTTCGGGGGTTTGGGGCAATGTGGAATAATCCTGCCAGGATTCGGCGGGTGAGTCGTTGGTGCAGGTGTCGGTTTCGTAGTCTGGCAGGAAGGGATTTGGATCATCATTATTTATTCGTCTTCGGACAAGTTGATAGGCCGTGGCCGACGAGGGGGGGCGCTCGCCACGTCGGAGCTCTATCGACGAGGAGGCCGCACCTTTATCGTCGGCGACAGCGAAGTAACAACCGCCACGGCCGTGCAACGATGCCGCGCAGAGAAGCACCACGACAAACTTCGGCGTATCCGTCCGCCGCCGTCCCCGGCTTTTTGACTTCATGAGCATAGGTCCACGATCGTCAATTATTGATTCCATTGAAAGGTGGCATGGCAAATTAAATTGCCCCTCAACAACATCAACCGAAGAAGTTGATGCGTGCTCCATGATCGTCACTCGTCGTCGTCGTCCTCTCGCTCTCTCGCCATACGGCAATGCGGCGGCATAAGCGGTGGCCTAATGTGCTACTGAGCCGATGGATGATGGCTTGGATAGTGTACGTAGAGCCGCTTTTGTTGCAGGAAAATGCCGCTCACACAACGCGCTACGCTACTACGCTTCGTGCGGAAAATCCCATGACCGCCTCATTTTTCGTTGTGGATTTGGTTCTCGCTCCGTTAGCAGTTTTTGGGCTGTTCTACTACCTAAAGCCTCGTGACAAATAATACGATCGTCGTATTTTATAGGGTAAAGATGGGGGCAATATAGTAGTCATTTCATCGTTGTCATTTTTAGGCCAATGATCCTCCGGATCCGTGATAAAGTAACAGCTGAAACAAGGGAATATAATGGCCCCGCAGTCGTCTTGGGTTCGCATAGGAATTCCTAGGTCTTGATAAGGGCAATAGATCACTGACAAATGTCGTTGGTTTCACTACAGCCTTTGTTGTTTGAGATTTTCATTCATTCACAAAACACAAACACGCAAGAGCACCAATTGCTAGATGAGCTCGCTGCAAATAAACATGGTCACCATGAAGTTGGACGAGGTTGGACGCTCAGTAGCCTCCTGCCGCCGCCGCCCATCGGAGGATAATTGCAACGGCATTAGCTCAAGGTTGTAGCATACCCACAAAAAGATGGAATCGTTTCCTTTCACATTGGGCTCGACCCATCAGAGCCGATGCGAGCGGCAGCAGCAAAAAAGGAAACGAACGCGGCGGCGGAAAATAATGCCGCGGTGTTCGGTTTCAACGGCCACGGCTGCCATGGCGGCTTGTTTATTTTCCGCTGGGGTGGTTCCGGCCTCAACAGCTTCGTCCATGCAGAAGCGGGAAGACCATGCTATGCAGACATCACTGCCAGATCCATACCGCGCTTCAGCAGCTGCCCAATCCCAGCATCAACGGCGGCTGCGAAAAGAGCGAAGGAAAAAACAGCAACAGCAAGAAGAAGAAGAAGAGGAACCAGAACTCGAAAGTAATTTCGTCCCAGCCTACCCCGACGGAACATGCACCACCTCCCGCGCAGCGGACAAATGGGAAAGACCTCTCTCCACAATAGAGGACTGCTGCGAGACATACTTCCAATGGAACAAACGAACCTGCCTCGATGCCTATGCCGCATTGCAGGAGGAATTAACCAAACCGATGGAAGAAATAGAGGAAAAGATTGAAAAGAAAGAAAAGGTGGTAGTGCATCCCTATTGGCCCAACCACGCCGACGGCACGTGCTACAATAAGTTTGCATTAATGTCGTGGGAAACGGGATATCAATCCTTGAAAAAATGCTGCGGCAAGAACTTCAAGCACAAGCAAAAAGAATGCATGCAGTTGGGAGAGGAGGCCATACTGTTTAGAGAGGGCGTGATAAAGCCGTACGTGATCGATTGGGGCAATCAGGGGTGCAATCAGGATCGCGAACCGAACGAGTGGGAGGAAAGTTATGATAATTTGGAGGAGTGTTGTACGGATCATTTCGATTGGAAATTGGAAACGTGTTTGGGAATTGCTCCCACCAATGATGGTGATGGTGACGATGGCGGAACAGCAAAGCAAACGAATGGCAATAACGATTTTCCTACCGAAAGGGACGAAACGTACTGGCATCCACTGTGGCAACAAGGACACTGCGTCACCAATCACGACAGGGATCCTCCGTCGTACATGCAGAACGAACCGGAGGCGCATATGCAAAAAACCTATAAAGAATGCTGCGAGGTGAACTTTGTCGATGAACCCGAAGCGTGTTTGGAAATTAGTGAGGCCATGGCGCCTCCGACGCGTCCGCCCGCTAGCAATGAGGACATGACGGTGGTGAAGGGTGTCAAGTACGATCAATACTACTATCCAAAGTACACAAAGAACGTCTGCGAATTGGATGGAAATGACGCTCCGCGGTACATGCGTCGCGATCCGATCACCTACTTCACATTGAGCAAACGCGACTGCTGCGCGGAGCATTTTCCAAACGAAATTTCCGAATGCAAAAAGAATTCCCCCAACAAGCCCGGCGAGACGGACGAGGATCAGCAGCAGGAAATAGACGAAAAGGTACAAGCCAATCCGGCGAGATTCAAATATCATTACTTTCCATCGTTCGGGACCGTGGCGTGTTTGAGGAATACGTACATGGATGCGCCCGATTATATGCTGGACAGTCCTGATAGCTTTTTATTTTTATCCATGGATATTTGCTGTTCGGTGAGTTTTGATATCAAATACAGGGATTGTGTCAGGAATTCCAAGTTGGCCGAGATCGAAGAGCCCTATGGCGAAGATATTTTAGATGATACGCTGAAAGAGCCGCACTTGCTATTAAAGTTTGGAGGCAAATTGTATTTTCGCAATGTGTTTATTCCCAGTTCGACTCCGAAGAATATGCGTATTATACGGGATGCGGTGTTGCATGCTGTCAAGGTGAATATGGAACCGTTTGTAGTTGTGCAGATGGTTGGAGTGAATTTTGACGGTGTTGATTTGGTTGGGTTGGATGACTTTTTGGCTGGTAGTAGACAAAGACAACTGGCGAATTGGGAGGAAGATATTATGTGGGAGGTTACGAAACAAGAGACGGATTCGACAGATGATATTGTTCCAAGTGTGGATGTTTCTTCTTCTTCCTACACGCGAAAGTTACAACGAATGCAACTCTACCGATTCACCATGGCCATATCCATGCCTTGCGACCGCTCCTGCATCATAGACATGAGTTCCGCCGGCCGTTCCGCCTCCTTTGACATATCCGACGTATTCGACGATGCCATGCACGACAACTCAATCTTCATCACACTCTCCCAAGACATGGAGGGCATGGGTCTCATCGGACCGTTCTCGGGTGCTACATTGGACGAGGGATTCTTGCAGTACGATGGCGTAGAATGGGATAAGATGTACACGTGGACGCCAACCATTAGTCCCAAGCCCACGGATAAGCCAACGAAGAGGCCTACCGCGAGTAGGAAGCCGACGAAGAAGCCGACGAGGAGACCTACAGGCGGGCCTACTGATAGACCTACGAGGACGAATCCGTATTACCCGGATGGGATTAGCGGCACTTGTTTGAAGGATGGGAAGCAGAGCGAGTTTCAGTTTAGTCTGTATGATTCTTTGGAGGAATGTGTAAGTCGTTGTTGTTACATTGGTGCTTACCATTATTTCATGCATTGTTAGAAATGGAAGTCTTTCCCTCATTGCAACAGACTGGATTATTTGTGTACCTCATTACAAATGTTAACCCTTGTGTGCACTTTTGTTTATGCTTTTTGTATACAACTCTCTAGTGCCTATATCCATGGCTAAACGAAGGCGAATGCATGCTAAAAGGCATGGGCAACACAGCCAGACCCACCAACACGCCCACGCAGAGTCCAACGCCCTCGCCCACCACACAAGCACCGACAGTTGAACCAACGGCAAAGCCGACACGAAAGCCTACCTTGAAACCCACAAGAAAGCCGACCAAGAAGCCCGTACCTGATAGGGACTCTGGTGGTAGTTTGTCTGACTGGCCTACCTTTTCACCCACGACTGACAGTCCTACCCCTGCGACTACTTGCACCAGCAACGGCTGGCATATTGTGAGTTCTTTGTTTGATATTACCAACTGCAGCTAGCTGTCTTCTGCTCTCAATTGAAATGTTATTCTAATCACTCAATCATGATAATTTCCTTAACTAATACAATCTAACCTCAATCTTACACCGTTATACTTAACAGAATCGGGAGAATAACAAAGGGTGCACAAACGACAACAACATTGCTCTCTCGTGGCTACAGGATAAAGTGAAGGATGATATGTTTTTCGAGACTTATGCAGAATGTTGCGATGAATTTTATAGCGGTCGGAAATGCCAAGTCTACGACGATTGTGATGAGCTCTCTACTCCCGTTGATAGTTATGATGGGTCGTCTCCGAACGATGGTGGAGACGATGTTGGTGACGATAAAGAATCGGAAGAAGAGAAGGAGGAGGAAATGGAATGTCATGGTTGGCATGTTGTAAGTGTTTGGATGTGCGATCAATGAATCATAGTATATTTGGTGCTCCATATGCTCATCTCATTCCTCAACCTTTCTGTCACACAACTTCGTGTTCATTCTGTAACTGCAATCGCAGAACCGCGCAACCAATGATGGATGTACCAATGACAACAACATACCTCCATCGTGGCTTAGCCCTTCGATGAAAAGCAAGATGCTCCATCCTGATTCAAAGACCTGCTGCGATCATGTTTTCCCCGGGGGCCAGGAATGCAAGATTGTAGATATTGGTTGTGCCAATACAGGGCCTGCTTCGACGCTGGATGATACTCCCAAGGATTGTACTGGTCACTATGGTTGGCATATTGTGAGTTCATGAATCATATTGTTTTCTTGATTTTATCAATCTATTACAGTTTGCTCATAATATTCGCCTTGCTTGCGTGTGTAACCTTTCGTGTTTGACTCGCCCATAGAACCGGGTACAAAACGACGGTTGCACTGACAACAATGATTTCCTTGAAGGATGGTTGACCCAGAATATGAGAGATAGGATGTTCTACCCAACATCAGAAGCATGCTGCAATCATTTTTTTTTCAATGAGGAGTGTAACGTGTACGATATCGGTTGTGGCGCTGATGGCGGGTCTCCAGCCGCGACGAACCCAACTACTCCACCTGGTCCTGTTCAGTGTGTTAGTCATGGTTGGCACGTTGTAAGTGTTAATGTTACCAATGCACCCCTGCAATGGATACATCTCATTTTTCCATTTCTGACTGCTATATCTCACCTGTGATCAATGCACTCTTGATTTGCTGGAATTTCATATATATCTCGATTGCTGCCAGGACCGGAAACATAACGATGGATGTAGCGATGATGACCAATATGTAGAATCATGGCTCAGCCCTAATACGAAAAGCACGATGTTCTTCTCTACGCCGGAAGCTTGCTGCGAAAAATTCTTCCCCTCGCTAACAAATTGTCAATTCCATTATAGCGGTTGTGGTGATAATAATCCTCCTGCTCTGGGGCCTGGTGATGCTTGCATCAGTCATGGGTGGCATACTGTGAGTTGTTCTTGTGTCTCATTGCAGGTTACAACATGATGCTCTATTCCATATCCTCGGCAACTCTTCGCTAATGAACTCTTTTCCACTGAATTGCTCATAGGACAGGGAAAATGGTGATACATGCACCGACGATGATAACATTGTCGAACTGTGGATCACAAACCCTGAGCTGAAGGAGAGGATGTTCATGCCCACCGCGGAAGAATGCTGTTCTAGATTTTTCCCTGGAAGACACTGCAAGACTCGTAAGAGCAGTTGTTCTATACCTGATGCTCCAGCGCCTACTCCAGGCGAGCCTCCCGGATCTTCATGTGATAATAGCTATGGATGGCACGTGGTGAGTTGCTTTGATGCTATGAATATATATTGGATTGATTGTCCATAAGTGTGTGTCTTTGTGCTCATTCCCTCCTATCTTTCTATTCTCACACTGACTACAATAGCATAAGCAAAATAGCGATGGATGCAGTGACGATGATGATTTTAAAGAAAGTTGGCTCCACCAAGAGGTGCTGGATATAATGTTCTACCCCACAGCACAGTCCTGTTGCGATCGATTTTTCTTCGGTAGAGAGTGCGTAATTTACGATACCGATTGTTATGTCAGCGACAGCGAGCCTGGTGGCCCAGGGCCTAGCCCTACGCCTGATGACACTCCTTCGTCGACCTCGAATACTGGATTTTATGAAGACTTTGAGGCTGGCCTTAACCCTATATTCACGACTGAAGGCCTTCCATGGAAGATCAATGACGAATACGCTTATAAGGGATCACGGTCCATCGCAAACTCCCCCACCGGACAAAACCAATCATCCAAGCTTAAGCTATCCATGGACTTCCAAACGGATGGAGTACTTGTTTACGAATTGCGACATGATGTATTCATGCCCTTTGCTGAACTTATGGTTACTGTTGATGGAAAAAGTGTGGTAGAATTTCGGGGCCATGATGGTGATCCTCAGTGGGGCACGCAGAAGATCTCTATTACAAAAGGCTTGCATGAAATTGTTTGGGATGTTCTCACAGATGACCACGTTCTTCCGCCGACGCCAAAGGGTAGTGGCACTGTATGGATTGATAATGTGCGTTTCGGTGGAGCCAAGGGTTTGACCCTCGATTTTGAAGATGGGGAATTTAATGAAGAGGCGGTGTCATTTTCGGGGATTGGTAAATGGAGAATTGATGATTCTCAGCCTGGCGCCAAAACGGGCGTGGCCGCGCACAGTCCAAAGGGTTTAATGCCGTCTGAATTCAGCACAATGGAAGTCAGGCGGTTGCTCCCAGTTGGAGGTACGGTGTCCTCCGACATCCATTTGGCTTTAGGCACAATTTCTTTCTATGTGAATGACAAGTTGGAGTACACCTTGGGCAGGCCGGGCTCGGGCACGAAGCATGTAGAAGTAGCAGTCGGCCCAGGAGATTATACTTTCTCATGGAAGTATGAACCGCCTGGTCGCGCAGGTATGCCGATGGCAATGGTTTGGGTGGATAATATCATGATTTACTGAGGTTTCCTGTGATATTTCCAGCTTCAAACCAATGAGTCAATAATATGTTTGTTCTGAAGTTTGATCTTTCCAACCTGTGAGCAATTCACATGCTCAAATATCACGATGTACATACATAACAGTTAATAATGAATCCTTTATAGTTGGTGCGTTGGTACTATGCATGGCATGCTGCTATGCAAATATCATCAAACCTTTTGAACGTCATTGTGAACATATTGGTTGAAATGTTGCTGCACACAGCATCTGGGATTTTTGTGCATGTAGGTTTCGCTATAACTCGACAGCATTAATTGAAAGGTAACTGCATTCGTCGTCACTTCGCTGTTTGCGTTTGTTCTCCCAAACATGACCCATCACCCTTCCCATCCAATTCCTCCACTCCAGCTGCAACTCTTTTGTTATGTCTTTCGTTAAGAACTGCTTGCTCTTGCCCCAAGATTTGTGAGGATCAGAACCCATAAGCATTGACTGAAATGTTGTTTGATTCAGCACAAGGAATGATCCACGATTTGTTTCTTCAATTCGTCTTTGCTTCTGTTTTATTTGGCATTGTGTCTTGTCCATGTTGTAGATCTGAGAATTATTTTTTGATTCTGCGGCTTTCTCTTCCAGATCGATCAACTCTCCAGCCAACAGAGCCAAGACATATTTTCGTAAACATATCCTATGTGCTCCATCAACCATCCTATACTCCAAATTACAAGGGTTGTTTACTTGCAATGGAGGATTTGGATTGGCGACAACTATGCCTGGTATATCAATGCATGCAGAGGAGATGCGAGTTGTTGATTGAAGCTGTTTGTGGCAAGTATTCCAAAGATTGGTCCAGGTTTCTGCTGGGATGTGCTCATTTGGCATCGGCGGGATGGCATTGTCATCAGTCCAGCTGGATCCATCCAGATATTGTGATCCCATGCCTTTGTGACAAATGGAGGAAATATCCTTGGCAGCTGGAAGCAAATTTTGTTCCCTTGACCAATTCAAAAGGTCAAATACTCTAGCATGCTGCTTTTCACCTTCTCCCATCCCATCGTTGATAGCTGGCATGGCCACTTCCCATCCTGGATGCCACGCCGCGTGAAGAGCCGAGAGCACCCATCGGAAGAAAGAATCATCTTCATTGCCAAGTATGTTCAGCTCGTCTGCACTTTTACAGGAATGGAAAGCGAAAAAATCTGTTGAAGTCTTGGGCAGTTCACCAACAAGGGCGGCGACTTCGTCTTGAGCACGGGCAAAAACATTAGTACGCGTCGGCTGAACTAGAATTAATATCACCAAACGGATCCATGCCCACGCCATGATATTATTATTGCTCCCGACCATCATCTTCTACAGCCGACATAACCCACCAAAGGCGATAGTCGGGCCCTTCTCCATTGCGTTTAGTTCCCTGCCTGTTTTGTCTTTGTACTCCGTGGGTTGGCGAGTGGCTGGGCACAGGGATGTTGGAGGAGGCTGTTGGCCGGTTATGTTTTTGATCTTTTTTTATTACCCTGTTAGTTGTCTCCTGTTGTACGGTGCGGTGTTGTGCTTTTCCATCCGGCTGAGAACGTGTTTTCCCGTTCAATTCCGTCTTCTGACTTGAAATACGGTGATCTCGCAACTCTGGCCGAATTCGTCTAATATCGGCCATATTTGTTCTTNCAATACCGGGTCAATGCCCCCCGGCATGTGCTCCCCCGTGTTGTGATGGGGGGTGTCTCCATACACCTCATAGAGGAGGTCATCTGCACCAGTGTACTGGTGGATGTACGGATCCTCCTCCCTCACATCTGCCCAGCCCAGCTCCTGCGGCCCATCGTCATGGTTGTCCGCCTCTTGGGTTGGGGGATTTGCATCCCCTTGCCCGTTATTGTTGGCTCCGTCTCCGGCTCCGTCTCCTGCTGGTTGGGTGTTTTCCTCGGCCTCGTCGGCCTCCTGTTCCCCCGGCGGAATCCCAGCGTTATCTTGGTGCAAATCGGGATTGATTTGCACCGCAAACTCAATTGGCGGCGGCTGGTCGGGAGCGCCAAAGACGAACGCATCCCGATTTGCTGCTGCTGCTACTGGGGCGGCGGCATCGTTGGTGACTGCCGCTGCTGCTTCCCCACTCGCCTCTCTTCCTCCACCTTCGACCTCGACGCCATGGCGGGGGGGGCGAGCGTCTAGAGCCTCGGATTTCAGCTGGTGGCGCAGCAGGGGGTCAGGGTCAGCAGGGGGGAGGGGGGGCGACGACAATGATGTCGATGGGCGATTTCAATATTAGCGCGGGGAGCCGCATCGTGCATTCCGGCGGGGGGAAGCAGCACCAGCAGCAGCGTTCGAGCATGAAGAGCGACAGGGTGGTCTCCGGCGGTGGCAATCCCGACAATCACATCAACCTCTCCGCGGTCCTGGCGCCCACCGCCGCGGCGTTGGACGCCCTGGAAAAAATGGGACAGGCCACGGTGGACCACATGGCGAATTTTCAGCAGCTTTTGAATGCCATTGCGGCGCAGAGCGCGGTGGCCGCGGCGGGAATGCCCATGGGGGCAAGTGGAGGAGGAGGAGGCGGCGGCGGAAGGAATGCCAAGAATAGCAACCATCACCACAATTCCAACAACAACAACAACAACAACAACAACAGTAACAACAACAGTAACACTGCCCACCCCTCCACTCCGTCAACCTCCTCAACCTCCCCCACGCCCCCCTCCGAAGACCTCCAAACCATGCTCCCCATCTTCTCCGAGCTCGTCACCCTCACCAACGCCATCGTCGCCGCCCAGGAGGCCGGGGACGCCGACCGCGTCGACGCCGTCACCACCCAGCTCTGCGAACGCGTCATGAAGGACTCCCAGGCCATGGGGGTGCTCAGCGTGGCCATGAACAATCCCGTGGGGATCGCGGGGATGAATGCGGTGTTTCAGGGCATGATGAGCATGGATGGGAGCGGCAGCGTCGGAGGGAGCAGCGTTGGAGGCGGAGGCAATACTAATAGTCATTCTAGCGGCGGCGGGAATAATAATACTACGAACAGCAGCAGCGGCGGCTCGAGCACGAGCGCCAAGAGCAGGAACATGAGCCGGGAGGAGGGCGAGGCGCTGCGGAAGGCCATGCAGCACCAGCAGCACTCGCAGCACACTCGCCCATCGCAATCTTCCCAACAGCGCCACCAGCACCAGCACCACCAACAGCAATCGCAGTACCCGGCGTCGCAGAACGCTTCCTCCTCCGGCGGAAGCGGCGGGAAGGGCGGCGGAGGAGGCTCCCCCGTATTCTCCATGATCTTCGGCGGCGCCAATCCCAACCCCGGGTCCATGCCCCCCGCCCTCCCGCCCGGGGTCTCCGTCCCGCCCCTCCCGCCCCCTCCGGGGGGATGGCCCCCCGGCGCCGCCCCCGCTGCCGCCGCCGCCGCGGCCATGGCGGCGTTCGCCAACTCCTTCGGCGGCGACTCCCCCTCCGCGGCCGCGGGCGGAGGCTACCCGAACGACGCGGCCGGAAGCGCCGGCGAGCATCCGCCCCCCGGCGCGGCCGACTTCGGCTCCGCGGCCTGGTTGGATTACTACGACGCCTGCCTGAGGGCGGGGGGCGTCAAGGGGGGGATCGCGGAGTTCGACGAGTATGCGAGGATGAGCGGGGCGGCGCCCGCGAGCGCTTCGCTGATGGCCAACATGGCGTCGGGAGGGGTGAATGCGGGCGGTAATAATATGGGCGGTAATATGGGAGGCGGTCATCGGGGCATGCCCCAGGACCGACCCGCGCGAGGCGGGAAGGACAATCATAATGCCCACAACAACATCAACAACAACAACGATGATGATTTGCCCGCCGGATTCGAGTACGACGACGGCCTCCACCACCACCAACAACACCACCACCAGCAACAACAACACCACCACAACCAATCCTCGTCCCCCCACTTCGAACAACAACAACAACTCACCGAAGCCCAACTCGCCCAACTAGCCTCCGAGGAGGAAGAACGACGCAAGAAAAAAGCCGCCAAGAAACGCGACAAAAAGGCCCGTCAGAAGGAGCGCGCCAAGCGCGAGTCCGAGGCCAAGGCCGTCCTCGCCGCCGCCAGGAAGCGCGAGAAGGCCGTCGCCTCCTGGCGCTCCAGGGTGGTGCAGGCGTGCGGGAACGGGGACGGGAGGAGGATGGACCTGCTGGTGGGGGAGAGTCCGTACAAGAATTACGTGTACGGTTGGGAGGGGCGGGGGGCGCTGGAGCTGTTCGATGCGGACGGCAATCCCACTAATAACGAAGACGACGACGACGACGACGACGATGACGATGATAGCAGGCCCCGCTCCCATCAGGAATACCTCATGCAGCACATGGATTGGTTCCTCTCCAACTGCCTCCAAAAGTACAAGGACACCTATTACGATACCAATAATAATGCCAGCGGCAACAACGACGCGTCGGCGCACTCCTCCCTTCGGCAGCGACGGCAGCCGTTCGCCAACAATCCCGCGCGCGAACGCCTCGCCAAATACGTCTGCGCCACCTCCTTCGACGTGGTGCTACTCCAATCCCCTCCCATGAGGACCAGGAACGTGATGCACACGGCGGCGTATCGGAACGATGCGGATTTATTGAGATGGATCATCGGCAGCGCCGCCGATGCGGGCGTCGGCTCGTGTTTGGAAACGCTGTGCGAGGATGCGGGATGGACTCCGTTGCATTACGCGACTGCGGGGGGCGCGGAGGGGGCGGTGGAATTGCTTTTGGAGGTGGGTGCGGATGTTGGCACGAGGACGGAGAGGAGTTTGACTTGTTTTAATCGATACGGGTGAGTTTTTCTTTTGGTGTGCGAGGCAGGGTTATTTTATTGCCCGGGACATGTTGCTCTTGTTTACGATGAGACAAGGCCGTGATTATTGTACATATCTGATTTCCTTTCGTGTTCAAACTGTTGAATAAATGTCCCCACGTTACATGAATCAAATCATAGACGACGTGGCAACGGAATCACCGCCCGAGAGCTCGCCGTAGTCCTCCAAGCCGGTGCGGTCGACGACGACCTCTCCAGCAACGCCGACATCCTCGACGACATCATCGACAACCGGATAGATCACGCCTCCTCCGCCGACAAGGCAACGTACATGCAAATACTCAAGATCCTGGAGGATCGGCTCACGAGCGTGGAGAAGAACGGCTACACGCCCCTGCGGAAGGCCATCGGCGGCGGGGAGCTTCAACAACAAAATCAGGACGACGGGAGCGTGGGCGCATCGTTGCAGAGCGGGAGCAATGCAACGACGTCTTCGTCGACGAACAATAAGAAATCGAAGAAGAAGAAAAAGAAGCAGCAGCAGCAGCAACAACAAGGCAACAATGCCTCCAAGGCTTCTTCATCCGCCAATGCCAACAACAATGCGGAACCGGAGTCCAAACCATCCGCCTCGAATATGGACGACGACCTCTCGGACCCGGTCGCCGTGGCGCTCCTAGGAATGGGCTTCACGGAGGATCAGGTCAGGTCCGCGGCCCGCGCCCTCGGCGGATTCGATCGCGCCACCGCCGACGACATGGTCATGTGGATCCTCGGCGGCGGCGAGATCGCCGACGAAGGCAACGACGACAACGACGGCGAAGACGAACTGGCCCACAACGAAACCGCCATCAACGACGACACCAAACTGGGCTCCGACGCGTCCGCCGTCCTCACCAAGGCCCAAAAGAAAACGGCCGCCCGCGCCAAGCGCGACGCCGAGGAGCTGGCAAGGAAGCGCGGCGAGGAGGTCGCCGCGCAGCATCGCGCGGCCGCCAAGCGCGAGGAGCAGCGGAGGATTCGCCGGGAGTGGAACGAGAGGGAGCAGGCGAGGCAGAAGGAGGAGAAGGCGGCGAGGGGGGCCGCGGCGGTGGAGAGGAGGAGGAGGACGGAGGTGGAGAGGCTGGCGCCGTTGGGGGGGGCGAGGGCGATGGGCATGGGCGGGGTGCTTCCCGCGGCGATTCCGACGAGTGTCGCGGCCGTGCCGGCGGCGGCGAGTGGTAATAAGGGCGGGAAGCACCGCGGGCGCGATCAGCCTCCCGGGGGCGGCAACGGTCCGCCGCTCACCATTATTGCCGGGGGTACGAACAAGACCCCTTCCGGGAAGGCCAAGGCAGGATCAAACATGGGCATCCCACAGGCGCCCACGGTGCGTGCTCCAAAGATCCTGGCGAGGCCGACCGGCAACAACAACGCCTCGTCCAAGAATTCCAAAGGTCCCGGCGTCGTTCACGGTCAGCCGCAACAGCCGGCATCGGCGGTGGGGAATCAGCCGCTCTTCGCTCCGGTGCTCGCTCCTGCGCAGCCAGGCGGGAAGTCGGTGGTCAACACATCACCTACGCGTATGCACGCCAAGCCTTACAATCCTCCTCAGGGCCACCACGGCCACCACCATCAGCAGCAGCAGCATCACAATCAGCAGCAGCCCACGGCAATTTTGCAGAAAAATAACCACAACGCGGGGCATCATCCTCAAAACATGACGCCCAACAGGATCCATCACGCGCACGCCACTCCTCCGACGGAATTTCACGGGCATCTCCAACACCACCCCCTGCAACATGCGTCCAGCTTTGGTGGCACGCAGCAGCAGCAGCATCACGCCTCCAACAACGGCATGCAATCGGGAGCACATCCGTCCGCAATGGGCGGACTACAATTTCACTCCAATCCGACCAGTCGCGTGAGCAGCACCGGCAGCGGCGGATCCGTGCCTCCCCCCGGATTCCGACCGGGCAGCGCCCCAGAGGCCATGTCGAACGATCCCTCCGCGGCGGCCGCTGCGGCGGCGTCGTACGTGGACGTGAACCACATGGGGATGATCCGTGCCGAGGCCCGCGAGTTCGTGCCCACGTCGTTCACCCCCGCTCCCACAGACGATCCGGCGGCGGTGGTTCCCTCCATGAGCGCCCAGCAGCAGCAGCCCAATGCATCCATGTCGGCTCAGCCCGCCACCGTGTCCCCGCCTCCGCATCCGACTCGATCCTCGTCCAACGAACACAACCAACAACAAAGGCACGCCGCGGGAAATACGGCAAACAGCAACAACTCGTCGGCTAACCTGCTCGTCGAGCCCATGTCTTCGCTGCTGAGCTCGTTCGGGGCCGACACCGGCAACACGCCCCCGGCCACGATGGTGCCCATGACTTCTTCGGGCGGCAACGGCAAGGACATCGCCGACTCGACGGTGCCAAGCGCGGCGTCGTCCATCACCGGCCTGTCGGGGTTGCAAAATAACAATGCCCCCGGCGCCAATGGAATGGCGGAGGACGGCATCATGACATCGAGGGTCGGTAGCGTCATGATGTTCGAATCCACCTCCTCCTCCGCCGCTGCTGCCGCCACGGCCTCGGGAGGGGGGATACAGACCTCCTCCATCCTCGAATCCATCTCCTACGGCGGACCCGGCGCCGCCTCGGAGGTCGAGGACATTGCCACCGGCACCGCCCCCCTCATGGGATCCGGCGCCGGAATCTGGGGAGGGGCCAACAACGTCAACGTCAACCTCGTTGGGAGCGGCGGCGTCGGCGTTTCGTCCAATCACCTCAATGCCATCAATCAACCCCCCACGCTTGGCTTGGCGGGGTTGAATTTCGCTTCCTTCATGGGGGAGCAGCAGCAGCTGGATGAGCGGCAGCATTTGGGGAATAATGGTAACAACGGCGGTGCCGGCAATCTCGGAGGCGGGGGGGCTATTTGGGGCGCGAGCACCAGCGGTGGCGGTTCGATTTGGTGAGATTTATGGCCAGATGGTTTTGGAAATATAACACAACTTTAAGACTATACTTAATTTGGTATTGTTACCTATGGGTTGCATGATCATGCAAGTGCAATGCAATTGTTGAACGAGAGATGGGTTCACTTCTATGTGGTCTCTCAAGAGCGAAAAGGAGGCATCATTTTCTCCTGCTGTTCCTTTTGATACCGAACTTGAGGGTTGCGAGAGGTTACAGTCACGATTTACTAACCTCTCTGGGTGCTGTTTAGTAAGGTTATGTGTTATCTCAAGATACATACAGTTTCATGGTGCCTGAAGATTCATGGTATGATTACTTCTAGTTACTAGACTCCTACAGTGCTCTTACTCAATCATCGTCTATCGAAGACATCAGTAGATTATCCATTGACCACCACACCACAAACCCTTATCTTAGTTTTCATTATCATCCAACCAGATGACCTGTGCATGATTACAGACAGATAAATGTGCCTAACTTTTATGATGAAAATGATTCTTGAAGCATTTCCAAGTGATCATCAATGACACGCGATATGTACTCCAATTCTTCCCGTGCCATACCTTTCCCAAAAGTGATTGAAGCATTGTCGTCAAAGAATAATCTGAGCTGATACACACCAACATTATTGACTACCATAGCAAGATCAACAGATGCCCCCTTCAAAGATTCAGTAGACTGTTCCTCCTTGGTTGCCTTTAAGCTACCCATCTTCTTCAAGTATTTCTTTTCCAGTGTCCACAAATACTGCCCAATGGATAGAGAAGACGAAACGAATGGATCGTAAACGGCAGTTTTGGCCACGACCCCGCCAGCTAACCAAAAGGGCACCATGAACAAAGCAGACGCCGCCGCCCCTGCACTGAGCATAGAAATGGTTGCGGGCGCCACAGCGCTGAACCACAGGGCGCTGAAGGCACCGGTGGCAACTGCATTTGCATTCAATCCAGTTGGTGGTATTTCGATTTGAAGCGTGTTGGCATCGGTATAGCTTATTCGAGAAATGAACTTGCTCTTGTCAACATCCAACTTTGGGTATTCGTATTGTTGCATAATCTGACCATCCCGAATCTTCTGTTGAAGTTGTTGGTCCAGATCCTCAATCTCCTTCCTTCGTTGTTCCTCTGCGTTTTGCCGGGCTAGAATTTGCATCATTTGTTTGCCATCAATCCATTCTTCTCTACTTTTTGGTTGAACTTCTTGAGCATCAACTATTACATTGTCATGCATATTACTGCTGCCATCATCATCGTCAGTTTTCGCCCCACGCCAGAATGAAGCACGCCGTACTTCATCTTCATTGCGGCTAACTGGGCAATTGTTTCTTTCTTTTATCCGGTAGTTGCTCGGGCAACGATGATGGCGATGCACAAAAGCAGCATTCCGTCTCATCAACCCCAATACTTCCACGTCGCCAGCACACCTCCCGACTACAATCGATGCGATCGGGAAAATGATGCATAAGAATAGGTGATGATGAGAACACTTCTTCCCTGCCCGCATGACGAATCAGATAATGTATCGTAATGTGGGACTCTATCACTCCCAAGCCCAGCCTAATCCATCACGATAACTTCTTCATTCTCTATCTCTACTTCATTTGACTCCATCCCCCATTTGCCGGGGAATCTTTGGGTATTTGTTGGCGTAGCCCACAGAGCCACATCATCGATAGATCCATCGTTTGTTATCATCTATCTAGACAAAGCTAATGAGTCAAGTGACTGAGATGCCACGTGGAGGTCATTCGAGGGTATCTGAGCCTGGGATATTCGTGGGCGTACCCGCACACCAACAAATCCCCAGAGCGTACCATACTGCATGCAGGACTACAGCAACAAACGAAATTACGATGATTGAAGAAGATTGAAGAGTAACGTCATTTAAAGTTGTGTAACGTCATTTAAAGTTGTGTAACGTCTTTTAACGTTGTGTAACGTCATGTAACGTTAAGTAACGTCATGTAACGTCATGTAACGCCGCGTAACGTCGCGTAACGGCACTGTGACGGCACTGTAACGGCACTGTAACGTCACCGTGCGCGCGCGCGCATTCCAAAAAAATATATACGTACATACATACTGTACGGTACGTATCAATCCAGGATCTTGCAGACCCAGATAAAAATAACAAAGCCTTCAAATCATCTGACAGCCTTGGAACAGACTTGGATTTCTGGAAGTGAGTGCATTGGGAGGAGGATTTTGTGGAAGTTTGTGTTGGAGTAGTGCGGCATTGTCGTCTCCGAGGGCCGAAGATTCTTCATACGCGTACGTATCCAAAACAGTCTCATCTTTGTTTGGTTTTAGCTTCCAGCCTTCACAATCGCTTTCTCCTCTCATAAGGCACCATGGCAGGATATGCTTGAGCAATATATACCAAGAAGCCTGTCAGATAGCAAAGTTTTGTGATTTAGCTCCTTTGCACCAGAACCAAGTTCATATAACTAGTGTTGCCAAATTGCTTTCAACCTATCCCACTTTTCTTGCGATGTCAAAACTATCACACCATGATTGTCATCATTAAAGACTACTGCTCCAGCCCATGCCTTGGGGTATTTGGTCCCACCAGCAACCCTCAACTTTCTCAAAGCATCTTGAATGCCTAAGTAAATTTCAATGGTACTCAGGATATGTCCTCCTTCCTAAATTCTCTCCAGACTATATCCTGTCAGTCTTTGATCCTCCATGAAGCATACATAATCACTAGCTAGAGATTCATCCTCCCTCTGCTTAGAGATCCAATCGGGATTAGGATCATATGCCCCTGACCCGGGTAGATTAAGATGAATCTCTTTCCACTGAAAATCGTTGTTCATATCCAGCCAATTACCTCGAATTATTTCTTCTGGAATCAGGTACATCTTTACGGAATTACACAACAACGGTTTGAACCCCATGGATTGTTCATCCACCACAGCCAACGTCTCATACATTCATCCTCATCAAACTCCACAACGGACCAACATCTACTCCAGTGTACCTTCAAACTGAGGGGTGTAGCTCAAAGTTCAAAAACATTTCACCAATATCTCTATCTTCCATCAAGGAATAAAGATAAAGCTCATGCAAAAGAGAATTCACTTTCGGTAACTAGAAAGAAGGCACCCACACTGAGTCGTTCAAATCATTTGCTCCCGCATGGTAAACAATTCTCCAAACTTGAATCACTCCATCGATGACACCCTTGGGAACTCCAAAGTATTTGATCAGGGAGGCAAGCTCTTTGTCCGGTACGGTCAAATATTTCTTCCTAATCAATTTGCCCAGCTTATCCTTCAGTATCGCCTTTTTATATGGTTTCATAGTGGTCACTTGCGCTCGTTTGGATGTAGGTTTTGGCCCCGTAAAATAAATGGGAACTCCATCCCTAGCCATAGTTCTATCTTTCTTTGGAAAGCAAGAGAAGATTAATCTAGACCCCATATGAAATTCAAACCAATCATTTTTGGTGCTCCGCCAGACAATATCCCGTATGCCTTCCACAACTCTTTCAAAGCCTCTACCCATAGAACCGCATTTCTTTTAGCACCAGCCTTCACCATGTACATTTTTAAGATACGACAAACAGTCTTTCAAGAGACGGCGACGGTAATGACAAATGAGCCGTGAACGTAGAAAAGAGACTGCAGCACTTTGGGTAGGAGTAAGAGGGCCAAAGAAGACATTTCATCCCACAAATGAACAGGGACATCTGCATCATCTGACTTGACGGCTTTGGCCAAGTCGTGTTCTCTTTTGATATTATCCAACTTCAATTGGGAAGCTGCTAACGTATGCGTCACACGAGTCACGGTGGAGGCTGTATTAGAATGGACAATCTGAGTCTCATAGTAACAAAGCTCGAGAGAGTCATCCAGTGTGTGATTGATCACAATCAACGCCCCTGGCACGCTGCTATCTGGAGAATATAATTGATCATTCAACTTGGGAATATGTGTGAAATCCTCATGTATGAGGGTGCCCAGAAGGAAGCTTTCGTATGTGCGCAAGTCCGATTCATCATTGGCTGGGAGAAGTGTTCTGGAAGCAGGATGCTTGGTGATATCTGTTTCTTTAGCTGAAGAATGCTGGGGTACATATCGTACTGAAGAGTGTGGTGGCACGATGGGATAGTCCATCGTGCAAAGTAATTGTAAACCCTCCCTAGTAGAACCCCACAACACTCGAAGCATAGCAGTCACAAGTCACAACAAGAGGAGACAGAGTGTCACTCATGTGAAATGGTAGATCCTTACGACCTACCATGCTTTTAAACAAGTGGTCCATGGACACTGGAACGTCAAACATGTGCAAAAGTTCAGGAAAACTGAGGCGGTGCTGGACCCATTTGGTGTGTGTGAACACAGAAGGACAGACAATCTTCAACTGTAGCTTGTTGATGTCAAAAAGTTCCTCTATACGCAACAAACCGTCAATAATTACAGGGGCCCCTACCATCGGATGGCATAAGGAAGGGTGCAGGTGGAGTGACCGCTGAATATCATCCTGAGATTGCTGAGTTAAGCAGCAGATGCTTCAAAGTACACAGAATTGTAACAGGGACAGAGAAACTGTCCAAATCAAAGCCTTTTTATGAGATGAGGTGGGACGCATTGAAAGCGCCACCAAAATCAGAGTGGCTAAACTCTATGGATGATAAACGCTGCCTACGTCCATGGACGCTAATATTGTGCTTAAGTCTGGTGGTGTTCTTGTGTGAAAGTCCATCGAACGCAACGCCACAGCAAAACATGAACATATGATGATCTACCCCTGCTTTGACAATGAGTTGTCTCCTGACTCGAGGGCTACCAGAGCCCAATATGATAGCATTGGGAGGGATGGAAGGAATGTTGAAGAAATCCACAAAGGAAGAATAGGCAGTACCGAAGGCCGAAGATGCCCAAGTAGGAGTGGGCAAAAACTTGTGTATCTGACGTGGGGAGAAAGCTCCTAAAATTGGAATGTTGAGGGCTACAATGGTTGGTAGCCAATAGAGCCAATGTTGCGCAAATATGATGATGGGGAAGGAGGTTGAATGACTAAAATAGGTTGTCTTGCGACTGGTTGAAGGTTTAATTGGGCACTTGGATTAATTGGACACAACTGTACAATGTTGGTAACACCAGAACACGAATGTATAAAAGGGTCCAATGGCTGTAAGCTATCTGACCCCACCTCACACTTCTGTACAAAAAGGTTGGAGCCGTTCTCAGGGAGGGGGTCTGGCTCCTCCTCCACGCCCATGGGCTGATTTTTTGAGGTCATTGCTATGCACAATGTTTTCCAGTTTGTGGTCCAACTTGTCCAGTCCTTCCTTTAAAGCCAACAAGGCATTCATTTTGACTACCTTGGTGTCCATATTTGCCAAATTATTGGTGAAACAAGCAACCTTGGTCTGCCAACCTCCAACTGGGTTGATGTTGGTGATTTGAGTAGTGAGAAATCTTACAAATACACCAGCAAATACATTCTTGAACTTATGGCGCGTTTATCCAGCCATCTTATTCAGTGCATTAAGCATGACCCAGTGGGAGAATCCAAAGATGCGACTCTGAATCCTTCCAAGGGGGGTTCGGATACTGGGTCTACGAAAGCAAAAGAGGAGACAATTCACTCCATGAATGCATGTAAAGTAAATTATAAGTTATTTCGTAGAGAAGAGTTTGAAAAACCCTTCAGCCAAAAAAGGCCAATTTTAAATTGGACTGAGCTGAATCTTGAAGTTCTGAAGGAAGTTCCACGGATGGAATTTATTCCCACACTCCCTCGGAAACGATACTCGGAGAAATCCTGGTTTTGGTTGTTCGAAAATGTCTGTTTTCCGCAAATATTGATGCAGATTATGTTACGCAAGTCAATGGGCAATCGCCGAAGGTAAGTAACGGATATTTTGCCGGCCAAAATTGATGCCAACAAGGCTGAATTTGCCGCCGATGTGAGCGGCTTGACATAAAAGCCATTATGATGTGGCCACAACGACAATGATCGTCTTTGCTGCCGCAGTCTGGATAGAATTGCCAGTTGCATAATAGATACGCCCACAAGGGCCACTGAGGCTGTCGCGAATGCTGTCGCGGATGCTGTTGCTAATGTTGCCACGAAAAGTTTCGACAAAAATGGCTGTGTTGCCACAGATGCAGATGTTGCTTCTGTTGTGGCCAATGATTGACTGATGTGCTGCCAGGATTGCTGGCAACCTTTGTCATTGATACTGTGCCTGTCGACTGCTGCAATTGCTGATTCTGTTGTGAGTTGCGCTCGACCTGTTGCCAATTCTATTGCTGTTCCACGGACGAGCGACGAAGTTAGACGACCAAAAATAAATGCGCTGTGGCTGCGTGTTTCTAGCAATGCTTTGAGATTGCGAAAATCTCCCTCGGAAGAAGTATTTGCAGAGCTGGTGGCTGAGATATTATGTGCCCGAGATATTGATCTTGCCATATCAAAATTGCCTCCCTCGGAAGCGGACATTATGGAATTGTAACTCGTGCAAAGTCCATGACTCAATTTGTCTGGCAGCTTACGATCCTGCCTCGCGATACACTCAACAATCAATTGGAGGATGTCACCATTGGAAACTGACATGGAGCTGTACAATTTGTCTGGTAGCTTGCGATGCGGCTGCCTTTTGGTGTCGTTTGCTGAATGGATTCTGTGTTCTCCCTCGTTTCGTGACGGCGAAATAAATTCGACAATCAACTGGGAAGATTCTCCCTCGCTGCGTGATGCCGAAATAGACGTTCCCTCGCTTCGTGATGCCGAAATAGATTCAACAATTAACATGGACATATGGTATGATTCAACAATCATCTGTGGACGCTGATCTCCATCACTTGCGGTTGCCAATGCAATGATTTTCACTGGATGCGTGGGTGCGGCTGCACTAAAAGCTCTGTCGTTTCGCAATGCCAAAATAAGTTCAAGGATCTCTCTCTCGGAAGCTGATGGTTGAGGATCGACACAATAATATTCTGGATGACTCGGCAACGCGGCGAAGGCTCCCTCGCGAAATGAAGTTGCTCCAATGTGAATGAGCGACGCAATTTGGACTGGAGAATAAAATAATGTTGACTTGAAATTCGCACTGAGCTCTCTCTCATTTTGACTTTTCATCCGTGCCACGAGAACAATGTTTGTTTGGATTAGCGTGTTTGATTGCGCCTCCGTAACTGTGTCCTGAGATCCGCGGATATCATTTGCCGATAGCCATGGCGAATCAAGGTTGAAATACTGCTGTCCATGAATACCTAACAATCTTGGTGTCTTCATTGAAACAGCGCATGTACTTTCTATTTTCTCTCTATGAATCTGATTTGATTTCCATTGTGAATGAATCTTACCACGGATCTCCTTCGATGTCCGTTGCAAATCAGTTGTAAAGTACTGTCCACGGATATCATCTTCTATTGATAGCCTCATTGAATCAGCGGTTGGAATTTCTTCACTTGCTAACGCTGAGATGGCGGCAAATGAATTGCTTTCAACTGTTCGTCCGCGGATATCCGTCGATAGCCATTGCGAATCATCAGTCTGCTGTCCACGAATACCAAATGATTTTGATAAGCTAATTGAATCAGCGTTTATTTTTTCTTTCGCCTGCTGTCCACGACTGTCGTATATCGATAGCCAATGTGAATCAGGGCAACATTCCTTCTTTGCTAACGCTGGGATGGCGGTAAAAGGATTGCAAATGTTTCTCTTGACGCACGCATGCAAAGCATTAATTGCCTCCTGCTCGTTGCGTTCTGGGCTGATTTCCCAACAACGAGGCGGCAAACTGTATTCGTGGCCAGGTTCAAAAATCATTCTATTTCGCGAATGAAAGCGTCCAACTTTCCGAAGCGAAAAGCCAGAAGCGGGGTTTGACGAGATTGCAATTCCGACGGCTAGTAGTGCAATCGGAAGAAGCATTCTCTGGAGGTTTGTTCTCTTTTGAAAACGAATGCGTCCAGCTTTTCGAATCGATAAACCAGAAACAGGAGTGGATGAAATTGAATCCGAGACTGCCAAAAGTGCGTTCAATTGGATCATTTTCGATTTAATATACAGTGCCGAAAGATTCGCTGGCGACTCCCTCGATGCACTACCATTGGGATTGGCGGACGTTGCTAGTGAAACCATTTCGAATGGGATTTCGATTTCGGTCAGAGTTGCGAAATGATTTCCGCAACCGAAAGACTTCAGCCTGCCAACCAACTACTTGCTTGCCTCCGCAGACCCAGAAAGCTCTTGAGAACTAACTGGGTCTGATAAACTGGGAGAATCCAAAGATGCGACTCTGAATCCTTCCAAGGGGGGTTCGGATACTGG